>CAVNYN010287632.1:0-13195 GCA_963692815.1 Nyctanthes arbor-tristis | reverse complement strand
TTGGATATTTTTCAAACCAAAGCATTCACAATGGTTTGGAAAAATTACAATCAAAACATACAGTTCCATTTTTTAAACCAGACTAAACCATTTTGTCGGATTGTTTCTGATCCAATACTTATCAAACAACATAAATATATCTTGAAATACCTTAAAATAGATGTTAAAATACCTCGAAACTTGTCTCAATTTCTCAATACAAGCATACAAGTTCACAAAAAATCACATCTAACTGACAAAGATAGAAAACATTGTCAATTAGCAGAAAGCAACAAACAGGAAAAACAACAAACAAGATAGTTACAGATAGTTTGGAGCAATCCAAACTATTTATAGTTTACTTATAATAACTAAAGAATCGGTAAAAAGCATAGATGGCATAGAAATGTGAATTTTGCACTGGCTATTATATTAGTTAACAGTTTAGATATTCATTTTTGCTAGCATTAATAAATACTATGCTGATATCTTTCTATATGATTATGTTAAATAAACCGTTCACAAATGGTTCTGTTCAACTTTAGACCAAAATGTGTGCTCTTCCATGTAGCGCAATCAGGCAGTTCAAATTTACAGTTTGATTCAATTTTGTAGATTTTTATTCAGAACTAGTTATCATTCTCTAGTGACCCAATCTTCGTAGAGACAATCGGAAGTCAGTCATCATAAACACCGAGACCCATACTTATTGCGCTCAAAATAAATCCAGTGTAGTTCTCAGTGAAGCTCCACCACTCATACTTTTTTTACTTTCTGTAAAGGTAGCTTTTAGCATAACCATGCCAAAACAAAATATATTGGTATTGAAATGAAGATTTAAAATAAAATATTGTAAAGCACCATTCTTTTCATTGCCTTTTTATAAGGCTAAAAATAAAGTTTAGTTCGTAGTGACAAGCTTATATCACTAAACAATGAATTCTCAGCATATAACCAATATAAAAGAAATTTAAAACTAATATTCAGGAAAATCTTCCGAATGTGGGAGTTCTTTTAGAAAAAACACAAAACAGTGTTGTTTTTTTAAGTAAAATTCATCTATACCTTCTTTTTCTTTTTCCTTTTTTTTTTTGGGGGGGGCGGGTGGGGGGGTTTGGTTCAAAATTGGAATTGTTCCTAAGTCAAATACATATGTTGAATGTCAAATTAAAGGTGGTAACGTGAACTTTGTGAAATAACATGCAAAAGCTAACTAAAAAAAAATACCATACTTATGTAACCGTTATTTTTAAAAAAAAAAAAAAAACACTTAAGGCAAAAGTTTCAATTTTTTACCGACAACCCAATTTCTTTAGTTTGCCTCATACATCGTAGCCTTAGTTACATCCTAATTGCAAAGCTACAAGGAAGAATCCAAACTGAGAACAACATCGGCATACCTTCTTTCCGCGGGTTAGAGTCAATCTAATGTGTGCATTATCAAACATCCCATTTCGTATTAGAGTCTTAAATATAGCATCTTTCACCTGCAACATGTTGAATATAGTATTAATGGACAAAATAAAGTTTATCTGGTAAAGTAACATGTTCCCAGAAAAAATAATAAGTTAGGCTGGTAACAACCCACCCCACCCCAAAAAATTAAAAAAAAAAATAGAGGTTTTATGGCACCGTAATCACCTGTTCGCGACAAGGTACATTAGCAAAAGCTAAAGCTTTTGCGGAATCAAACAACCTGGAATTAGCAACACAAATAACAAAATATGAAAGTCCAGTCAAGCAACGCTTTTCTTTCAGTTCAAACCAGGCTGTTAAAATCACATTCAAGATTATTCCAATAAACTATGTATTTAATATTTTCCAGCCTTTCAAAAGAAAATGTGGGTTTCTATATCATAAACTTGAGCAGCCCAATCCCATAAACTTGAGCAAATCTCAGGTATTGAGAAAAATGAGACCTTTAAGAAACACTAGCAACGAATTTACTTAAATCGGCAAGATAAATGTGTAGAAACTGAAGAGCAAAGAATATATTACTCCAGCATTGACTTCAATCATTGAAGATAAAGAAATCAAAGAAATGCTCAACCTGCCCTTATCCCTTGACAAATCAACCATACAACTTACCTATTACTTCTCAAGTTTTATGTTTATTTTAAAACATCTAACATTTTAGTTTCATTTGGCCTATGATTTTGTGCACCCATACAGCAGAGGCTAATTTTCTTAAATGTTTGAAACCATATCCAATTTTGTATGACTCTCATCCATTACAGCGTGATAAATCAAGATAATTGCATGGCTTTCAAATCTAAAATACCCAGCATATAATGTCCTTAAGTAATTTCTATTATCACTCAAGTGCATCATATATTTAAACTTGCAACAGTGACTTCAGTTGTTCCGTGCTCAAAGCCGTTATTTTTATTAAAGGGTAACATCAAAACAAAATTTATGCTCGAAACTTGTTACAAATTTCACATTCAAATTTTGTCACAGAACTGACTACTATGCTTTCATGATTTTTTTTGTTTTTCTTGCCTTCCTCCATTACCTTTCCAAAATAATCTGGAAAACCCATCTATATCTGTTTACAGGGGAAAAACCAGTCCAGAAACACTTGTCCCAACCTCAATGGTCACACTGTGTTGGAAGAAAAAACTTTTGTGCATTAACAGGCATGTCTCCTTAAATATTGGGAAGAATATAAACCTAATCAACAAAAGGTTGATGTTTAAAGCTGGATTGCGACAAATTGTACCCCATAAAGCCCCACCTCCCTTAGCAATTGCTTCATTTGCTTTTGAAAATAAAACTTTGGCGGACACCTATATACAACTGAACTGCAAAATAAAATTGATTTGATACTAAATTATCAACTCTCACCATAGGATCCGGAAGTTCTTGTCGTTCCAAATAATAATGCATGCAATGTTTTGACTAGAAAGTACACTCATTCTGCATAAAATAGTCGTCCATAAACTTACTAAGAAATTAGTTCTTTCCTAGGAAACTTGTATTGATCTTAATATTTTGTCCTACTGGTTCTTCTAGCTGTTCTTCTATTACTTTTTGCTTCTAATTTTCTTACCTTGAAAAAACACTGCAGGGCAAGATGCTGGGAAAGTAAAATCCAAATAATATATCCCATCTCCACTACGTCTTGCAAAGCTTAAGCGTTCAAGCAAGCAACGGCTCAAGTTCTAAAGTCACTACTACTCAAATATCACCTCATTTTCATTCTCCTCAAGTAACATACATTGAATCAATGACCTTGCAAGAACATGATAAAACCATCTTTGAATAAGGCATATTTAGGAGGAAAAGAATAGTAAGAATTGACAATGTTTTCCTCCTATTTGTAAAAGCATATAGTTCCATGATGTGACTGATACACTGATCAAGTTCACTACTGTCATGAAAATAAAGAATGATGTATTACAATTATTCTTTGTCCCCTTTCACATACCTATCTAAATGCTCCTCAAGTTTAAATATCTTCCCATTATAAACTCGAAGTCCTTCCCAAACTCCATCGCCACCTTGGACATCTGAGTCAAAGACTGAAACCTAAAAATAATATAATCAAAAACATTTAAGCCTTACAGACACATTGAAGTACAAAAACAAGAGCTTCTACCTGGATTTCAAGAATCTTATTCTTCTCATTATTAGACGTACCTTGGCACTTTCACGGGTCACAATCTCATCACCGACCCAAATAAGCAGCTTCTCATTCGCAGCAACTGGAAGACTCGGCTGAGGGGATTTAATACCACTCCGTATCGCATGGCAGTTAAGCATGTTATAGAAAGGCAAACACTGTTCCAGCAAGCTGTAGAACTTAGGTGGAAATGGCTGACACGTTAAACCGGAAAGTTGTCAAGCAGAGATAATCTAAGGTAAACAAGTATCTTTTAGCTGTTCAATCATCATATCTTATCATGGCGTGCTGGAAGTACTATGTCAGACTTTTCAGCTTGATATCTTGATTATGTTTAGAGAGAATGAGATAGGAAACTTGACTTCATATGCAGAATGATGCAAAGGCATAATTAATGTGATCTAGAAGTAATTGCAGATCAATATATTTTTAAAATTTTTAAAGAAAAAGATCATAAAATAAAAATTAATTTTCTAGGCAGACATAAAGTAGAAGTAGAGTTGGATAAAATTAGATGCAGCTTTCCAACGTATGCATGCACATGTAATTATTAATCTTGGTTCAACAACTGAAACAAATTAACTTCGTAGAAAATAGAGGATATGCAAGTGGTCTACTCCTTACTTTGGGATACCTCCTTGGAGATTCAAAACCCATGGATTTATGTGTAGTTTTATACCAGTAGGGGGCCCAAAGGCCATCAAATGGTTTAGGCCCAGCTTCCCATCTGTAAATTGCAAGTTCAAAAAATCATGTACCGTTATATTTAACTGTTAAAAGCATGGCAACATTTTTCTATGGGCAAAATTTCTGAGTTATTACAATCATGCACCGTTCTAACAATAATGTGCTTACGTTAAAATCAGAGAGAGAGAGAGAGAGAGGGAGGGAGGGAGGGACGGAGAGGACAAATTCCTTCAAATCTGCCTTCGGGATGGTACTGTCCCAAGGAAGTGCATAAGGAAGCAGTATTTAGAGCACTTGTATCCCTAATAGGTCAACCTTATTAGGAGTGGCCCAAGCCAACATAAATTAATTTCGTTCTTATTTGATGTGGGACTTATCACTTAACAGAAGCTTTGCTGCTACAAGAAGTCAATTATCAATATTGCACCCAATCAAGTGCAACATCAGCTTGGAGAGATGGAAAAGTTGACTTTTATCTTCTAAGTAGAATCATAAGCATTATTTGGAAGATTATATTTAGATAACTATACAGAGTAGTTGGGTCTATTATTATGTAATTGAAGGGGAAAAAATATCTTGCAAATGCTTCCAGATCTAAATGAAAACAAATAAACATATGAAAGAAGGATATCTCCATGGAGGCCATGACTTCCTTCCTCTTTATTAGCTTTGCAGAAACCTATTTCTCCTTGTCTTGTTTCCCACAACAATTTGGGGGAGGAGGTATAGAGTGTTTTGGAGGAATAAATAACAATTCTAGTATATTTTGCCTTACTTGAGCATTGCAGCTTGGAATGGAATGCCAAGATTATCACATAGAACACGTAAAGTACCCTGCACGAGAACAAGAGGCATCACAATCGTACAGTTGAAAACATTAAAAGGATTATGATCTAACATCCTTTTGAAACTGGAGCTAACAAGAGTGCTAGTGCTTGACACAATAAGGATACAAACAAGCTGCAGTTGATGAAAATGTCAAAGGATGAAAAGTTCTATGAGAAGTAATCAGGCCCAAAATTTCTATTTCAGCCATCACATATAACTTGCATAGGAACGATGAAATCAGAAATCTATGGGGTAGTGAGAGAGCGATATGGGAGACAGCAACCAGATTCCAAAGACCAGGGGATTTATCAGAAACAAAGGATTTATCAGAAACAACTATAACAAAAGGGAACAGAACTCATCCATATAACATTAATTTTTACATCTTTGAGAAAGTACAAGTTTCCAAAAGTAAGAACCATAATAACAGAAATGGGACAACAGAGCCTAGACAAATTGGCAATGGGAAACATCTAATTCTTGACTCTTCCATACGTAATTATGTGTAAAGATGAACAGCTTAGAGAAACAAGCTGCTAAATAGATGTCTCCCTGAAGTTGAATCACAAACCGTAGGGGCAACTACACTGTACAAAAAGAAGATGAAAAGAACTGTCCTGCACGAAGTACCCAAATGACCCTCTAATTTGAAAATGAACCAGACACAAGGTCACATGACTACTTGGCACTAAGAACCGAGTGGGCTGGGGCAGTGTATTGAACCCGTCTACATGATAAAGAGGTAAGAAGTTCAATGGTACCACACTCTCTCAGTGTCTTGTAGGTTTTGTCTTTCTGCAATATCTCGTTACATTAATCATATATGCGCTTGAACGCTTAGAACCGTTGAGAAATGCAGAGGTCAACCACCACAAGGAAGTGAAAACAGAAATGAAGGGTATCACCCACATTATAAACAAAAGTTAGCTGTTTAAAACTCCATGCTCTTTTCTTGCCTAGAATAGCCATACAAACAGAAAAGAATGACCCTGTATCTGCTTGATTCATGATTAACCAATCAACACACAAGAAGCAAACAGTACAAGATTCCAGCAAAATCAACTTAAGAGACAATTCACTCCACAAAGAAGCAACAGTTATACGCATGCTGAAATAACTTCTAGTTATTTTAAGAAATAACCACATATGCGTTCACTCTATATCAAGAAACAAAGAAAAGAAAGAGCTACAAGTAGAATACTAGTTTTCAGAATTATGCAAAACCTCTGGATCTTCTTGAAGATGGGCTCCATCAATGATGGAAGGAGATTTTCCTAGTTCACACAGCTCGTTGTAAATGGAGACTAAGCTAGCGTACCCAAGCTCCATGAATGATGGGGGACAAACTTTGTTGTAGGATGGCTGGCATGACAGCAGATAATTGTACCATCAGTAAGATGCTAAGTAATTAAGAAGAGACAAAAAAAAAAAAAAGAAGAAACTTTTTCCATTAATTTCCCATACTTTCTTCTCAACCTAAGGGAACTATTTGTTTAGATAAGTTTGCTTGTTTTCTAACAATATTTTAGGCCTCATCATGAATGCATTTTTCACCTTAAGACAGCCAAGTGGTAAACTAAGTAGCATTTAACTATGAGAAAATGTTAGTCAAGAAAATGGGAAGAATTGAAAAAGGTATGCTACGTATTTGAAAGCATATAACATGAAAACTTACCAAAACATCAAGGGGATTTCTTATCAATATACAATGTTTTCCTTTCATCACTAATTCGTGGCTTAGACCAGGCAGTCGCTGGCTAGCCATATTCTGTAGACAGAAAAGGAAATTAAAGCATTATTATGTCATAAATGCATTGTAATGATAAAAACTAATAACACCTGTCAAAAGGCTATACATTACCAAGAAGCGTCCAAGTTTACAGCCTATCTCTTGAATGGAAAAATTAAAATATTAGTAATAAACAAGTAGAGAGTGAAACCTACAGATACCATCAAGAAAATTTTACGCGTCTAAACTAATTAAAAACCAAACCCCAATATAATCCTAGGGTTGATTGTTTGCATATTTCTTTCTAATAGTTCATCTATCGTTTTCTAACAAATAAAAACCTACATATTATTAAAGAGTCTCATACAATTCCTTATGGCATATTAAAGAATTATATGAGACTCTTCAACTAAATTCTTCATCTATCTGACAAGTGAATTGCTGATGAGGAATCGCTGTCTCACCTGGTAATTTATTAATCATGAACAATAAAATATCAAGACTGCTTGTCCTCTAACGTTTTGCTATCCACATGGTTTCTCGGGGAGTGCTCCAGAAAGATTAATTTAAAGAAAAATAATGGTAGGCTTAGCCTTGAATCACACTATAGAACCCCTCCTTTAGACAGAGGTACAATCATAATAATCACTAACTGCAAGGAGGTTCTCTCCCTTATAGTCATAACGCATAAAAAAGGAACCCATTGCTGATTGTCTGTTAGTCTGTCTTCACCATTCTCTTTTTCTTCCAAAACCCTGTAGTTGGTTCCACCTCAAAAAGCAGTATACTAGTACTATAGAGTATGTACTTTAATAGGTAGTCTGTTGATTACAGGCTCATCATACTTGACAACAAAATAATATAATGGAGTAGGACATGTTTACGTCAGTCACATCCATTCCGTGCCAAGATTATGCAGCTTTGAGGTAATGATGGACGCAGATTAACATCAACAAGAATATGTACGACACTCAGGTTCCTTTATAATTAGAAAATATGCATTTCTAAGCAAGTGAAACTAGGATCAATCTGCACAGAGCATTCTTATTGACACAATAGTTGTTATTTCATCGATGAAAATGGCAGGAAGTGATTACATCAGTATTGGAGAAGAAGAGAAGGATTACTAAAAAGAAGCAAAAATAATCAGGCTGACACCTTTGCAACCAAACAAAGAGATATGCGGAAACAATAGATTTCACATATGCCAAAGTGAGGATTACAAACTAACTGAGAATTAAAAATTTTCCTTGCTTTTAGATTTCTTGAGTAATGACAGATTACCTTACAGAATCGATACTTCTTTTCTCCGGTGCCAAATATGATCTCCTTCATGACTTTATTCCCATTTGTTTCCTATTATACCCAGAAATGAACTTGTGTATGAGCAAAAAGTATTATGTATATAATCATTTGCAAAGAAGACTACTGGCATAAGAACTTGTGTATGAAAGTTAAATGCAGTAAGACTATCCTCTTGAAGATGTATCTTATGATGTCTTTTCTCTGGCTAAAATGCAAAAAAGTTAAAGGGCGCTGAATGAGAAGCCAGGATGAATTGTGTCACAACTAATATGGTCTATATATTTCCCTCCAAAAGAAAAGGATTTCAAATTCTTAGCTAGTGGACTTTCAAAACCATTGCTGAATCAGAAACAAGCACCATTTCTGGCATGCTTAAACAAAAACAGACACCAATCAAAACCAAACCCTAAATAACAAAGGATTTTAAATTCTTAGCAACTGGAGTTTCAAAACCATTGCTGAATTAAAAACAAACACCAATTCTGGTACGTTCGTTTTCCAATATATGGCTTCTCCTGTTGTCCACCAAAACCAAGAGTTTGTTCTAGGAAGCCTTATGTAGATTTTGATTTTTGAAAGTTGATTTTTTTGAGAGAATGTATGGCAGGAATTGAAGAAAGAATATAGGGAAGAGTGAAATTTTGTTTTTTTATAGAGAATATGTGGTTGGCATTAAAGTTTGTCTTATTGACCAGCCTTTGATTTAAGATAATGCTCCCCAGAACAAACTATTATAAGTTACAAGACCCTATTTATCAAGTTTAAAATAACCTGTTAACTATGAAAAGAAGATTGTCAAATAACTTCGGCAAAACTGAAAGAAATAGCAAAAAAATGGTGAAGTATCTCTATATACTAAACTAGAATTATTTTTCATAGTACTTTCATGGATTTGCATATGTAAAACAAGGCATGAACTACAAACGAAATCATAAAACAATATTTTCCAGGAATGTGTAAAAAGCTTTTGAGCACCAAAATAATCAAGTCATTGAATATGAGCTGAATGATAGAAATAGTTCATTCCACTTACCATCTTTGACAAAAGTTCTTCTCGGTATGGCCTTTTTACTCCAGTTACACTTAGGAAATTTGGATAAAGGGGTTCATCAAGAACTTCCGTATCGTCTCTCTGGAGCAAGTAAAGATGAGAAAAAAACATTAACATCATTCATAATCCTAATTATGTAACATCTGCATTTTCCACATTGTAACGCCATCTTTTGATTTTGTTCAATTAGAGTTGAATCCCATTACTGGTACTAAAGGGTGAGTTAATGGTAACGTTATCACTAATTTAGGCAATACAAAACCTGGAAAAACATGCCTTACACGGCCCAGGTATCCTGCTTGAAGACAAAAGTAAGTTAAAGATATTGTATTCCTAAATGAAATAGCAGAACCATGGTTCTAAGGCACAACCCACACTTCACCACTTATCAATGCCAGCTGCAATTTCAAATAGCAATACTAATTTTGTTCAAACATATAGAACTCATATAAGATATGACAGTTAACCATATGAAGCTTCTAAGGTGAGGTTCAACCAAAGTAAATGAGTCCACAGCCACCTCCACCCCTCCCTTCCCCCAAGTTTTACCTTCTATGCCTTTCATTTCATTATCTAGTCAGATCTCAAGCTCAAAAGATAATTGAAACTTGTTATCCCGAACCTAGAAAAGAATGAATACTTCACGGACAGCACATGTTTTTTGGACCTCTTTTTTTTTTTTTTTTTTTTCACAGGTCTTCAAGATGAATTAGTTTCTTAATTCTAGCTTCAGGAAGTAATGAAGGATTTGGCAGATTGCTATCTTATGCAAAATCCCAGAATTGACCAAAATTCTTAGCCAACCAGCTTATAATATGTGCATACTTTCCTAAGTTCAAGCAACTAATGTGTGAACTATACTTTCTAGTTTAAATCGGAACGTAATAGAATTTCAAGGTATATTTTATCCTCTCTATGGTTACTTCCAATATTCCATTCACTGTCCAGACGTGTAATATAAAATTCCCTAACTGAAAATTCATACTGCAATCATGTTTTTGAACATGTTTTGAGATTATGTATCTCCTTTTCCTCATGAACAATAGAAATCATTGCCTAATATCCAGTAATAATATCCACGTGCAGCTGCTAGATTCAGTTCAGATCAAATTTATCTGATTATTATCTCATGATTTCAGACTACCACAACATCATATTAACGACAATTTTTAATAACGTGTACCCCGTCATCCAAATTATTTTACATAATTCTGAATAAACCCATCGCGAGATTTCAAACGAACTTCTCACTGTTCAAGCAACTCCAATGCAACTTGCTCCAAAAAAATTCATTTCAACTTCAAAAACAAACCAATGAAGAACGCGACAGGGGTGGTTGGATGGCTCTCCTTTTTTTTTTTTTTTTCCTTTTCCTTTTCCTTTCTTTTAATAAAAAATGAAATAAAATGACAGCATTACCTGGGCAAAAGAGTACATTAGGCTTGTACTGAGTGACCTTGGTGTGGACCACAAATGTATAACCTCTATCTCTTCTCCTTTTGGTTCCCCCATTTTTGTCCTTCACTAGGGGTCGGCAATGGTGGTGGCGACGTTCTGCAATGTTAGAATCGTCTGCTTGTACGCGTGATATTGCAGCTGTCCGATGTGAGCGAAGAATCAGATGAAGAAAGATTTACAAAAACAGAATAAAGCAAACAATATGAGTGATGGATGTTTGGCAAGGATTTAAAAAGGGTGGCTTATAATTTGATTTAAAATTCAAATTTTATATAAGTAGCGTAATGTAATTGTGTTATATAGAGTTAATAATTAGAATAGTGTAAAAACTTACATCACATTAGAGATGTAGTTTAACTGTGCGTTACACGACGCTCTTCCGATCTTTAAATTTTAAATTGATTGATAAATTGAGGTAAATTTCATCTCTTGCGTGGAGGGAGTTGGCAAATGCTACTATTATTGCAGGAGTTTTGCTGAATGTACAATTTTTTTAGACAATCTTTCTCTAACCTATGACAAGATTCTTTTTCTTCCCCCCCCCCCCACTCCCCCCACCCCCCACACATATATCGTGTAATTGAAAATAAAATCACAATCCAATAGCTAGAAAATTGTGTAAAGGATTTGTGTACACAATTTGTGTACAAATAGTATTTTCCTTAAATTATAAATATTCCTCCAAATTATATTATATTATATAAGTTAAATACAAAAATTCAATTTTTTTTTATATTTATACAAAAATTCAATTTTGTATGCAGGGTGTAATAATTAGGTAAGATAATGAATAAATTATATTGTAGCATTAATGCAATAAATCTTGAATTGGCTAGCAAGAAATATATTGGAAATTCACCGACAAAAACTGAAATCATCATATGAAAAAATTGAGACAAAAGTCGATTTATTTATTAGTTCGAGGGAACTGAAGAAAAATTTTACATAGCAAAAGGATAAGTGAAATGATACATTACATTGCAAAAAGATAAGTGAATACAAAAAGTATGTTTTATCAAGAATGTCACATATACTTCTCATCAATCATCATCAACATCATCAATGTTAATATATATAGGTTATCGTCTTCGTGTCATATTATTATTAAATAAAGAATATAAGAGCTTGTTTGATCCCTTAAAAAAAACTATGGGTGACGGTAGGGATGAATTCCTCTAAAAAATGCAAAAGTGAGGATGAAATTGTCAAAAAATTGAAGGTATGGATAATTTGCGCAAAAGAGTTGAAAAGTATGGACGTTCTGCTCCAATTACCTTAACTTTTCATTTACTTGTTGTACCATCTACCATGTATACATGTATGGTTTTTCTTGTTGTAGTGATATTTTATATTTAATTTTATATTTACTAATGAAGGATTAATAAAAACAAAATTATCACTTTAATCATCGACTCATTGGCCATCACATTATTATTAATTAACTATGGGCTTGTTTGGTACTCTTTATTTTTGTAATTTATAAATTCACTTACTATAATTTTACTGTTAATTTAACAACTACTCAATAATCGCCCCGCATTTCAAATTTCAATTAAATCTCTATCACTCATTTCCATTCATTATAAATTCGTTTTATAAATTTATTTTATAAATTTAACCAAACGGGTCCTATATTACAATAGGTCACGTATTGATGTATATTTTTTAAATCCAACGTATTTTAGTGAATTTGTCAGCATTATTATTATTATTATTTGCATCACGTGCGTATTGAATAACCAGATCGTTGAGTTTTCTTTAGGTGCCAAACTACTTATTGGTCAATTTATGGATAATTTATAGGAAGTCCATTTGCGTTTGGAGGACGTAACTTTGGTCCTATCAAGACATTGACAATTCCGTTCTAAGGTGTCCTCAACAGAAATTTATAGATTTTTTTAGGATTTATGAATTCTGATACATTTCATGGATTTAATAGAATTCTATGTTACTTTCCAAAAAAAAAAGAATTCTATATCACGTGGTTCGAATTGTGCTCTAGCGATTAAGATATTTACGTTTTGGGTAAGAGGATGAAAAAATAACTGACCTCCATTCAAATTGATTAATGTGCATTGTTATTAACGAAATGTAATCATTGAAGTGAAATAATTAATACTACATCCGTTTCATTTACATTGCCCACTTTGCTTTTTTACACAAAGATTAATAAAACCATTGGAAAAGTAAATTTACAAACTTAGCTTGTTTGATTCTCTTTATCAATTCTCTTTATTTTCATCTAATACTGATTTAATCACTGATTTGATAACTACTCATTTATAACCACTCATTTCAAACTTCTATTAAATCTACAACACTCGTTTACGTCGTTATAATTTATCATTATAAACTAATATCAATAATGAGAATCAAATAGCCACTAACTTTCTAAAATACCATTATTTAATTAGGTGTGTGCATTTAATGCAACTATATTCTCACACGCGCATTGCAGAGCAAGATACTAAATGAAATTATACCATAACATTAATACGAAATGTTAAGTAATGTACGATTAGCCACATTAAAC
>CAVNYN010287631.1:0-21861 GCA_963692815.1 Nyctanthes arbor-tristis | reverse complement strand
TAAAACTTGGGGTGCCACTTGGGTCGGGTCAGAGAGTCTTGTGAAGAAAAATAGTAGCTTAGCGTCTTGGGATTTCTTTAATTCTTCGCGGGTTAGGCAAAGGGTAGAAATTGGTAGATGCGGTAAAGTTTGGTATATTTTTCTTGTTGTACTTGGAGGATGGGTTTTGGTGAGTGAAAATTCTGTATGGTTGTAGCGACTTTAATCATATAGTGGAAAGCTTTGACAGTCCGTTAAATGCGTCTTCGTCTTTTATTTTTCTTGTCTCAATTAAATTCCTTGATCAACGGTCCTGCGGGCGTAATCGGGGAATTTACATTAATTCCCAACAAAATATACCCAACTATTTGCATTATTTTCAGTTTTACACTTTTTTTTTTTTGGGCAAGTTTACACTCAACGTTCCTATGCAAATTTATTATTAATTGGATTTTGTTAATTGTTTTAATAATTAATAAAATCTTAATGTAATCTTTATTTTTAATTTGAATTTTGAAGTTGTGGGTTTATCCTGTTTATCTAAACTATTAATTAGGTTTAGTCGATATAGTTATAGGTATTTTTAAATTAAATTTTCATTAATTAACTAATTAGTTAAATAGAATAGAGGAGAGAAGTTGTAATAGAGGTAGAGTCCTGAACTTTCTCAGAATCTCCATCGAATTAGAAGTTGCTGATACGGTCGATTAGATCATGATACGTCAAATTAGAAGCTATCGATATGGTTGATTAGATCATGTACAATTCTTCATCGAATTTTGAAGTTGTGGGTTTATCCGGTTTATCTAAACTATTTCTCGTATCTCAGTTAGGTTTAGTTAATATAATTAAAGGTTTATAGGTATTTTTAAATTAAATTTTCATTAATTAACTAATTAATTATATAGAATATAGGAGAGAAGTTGTAATAGAGGTAGAGTCTCGAACTTTCTCAAACTCTCCATCGAATTAGAAGTTGTTGATACGGTCGATTAGATCATGATACGTCGAATTAAAACCTATTGATACGGTTGATTAGATCATGTACAATTCTCCGTTGAATTTTGAAGTTGTGGGTTTATCCGGTTTATCTAAACTATTTATCGTATCTCAGTTAGGTTTATTTAATATAGGTATAGGTTTATAGGTATTTTTTAAATTAAATTTTCATTAGTTAACTAATTAATTAAATAGAATATAGGAGAGAAATTGTAATAGAGATGGAGTCTTGAACTTTCTCAAACTCTCCGTCGAAGTAGAAGGTACTGATACGGTCGATTAGATCATGATACGTACAGTTGTCTGGTATTAATATCCCAGATGCACTATGATTACTGTACTGGTAGATTAGAAAAGTTATAATAGAAGCTATTGATATGGTCAATTAGATCATGATACATACAGTTGTCTTATATTAATATCATAGATGCACTACGATTTATCATGATACGGTTCATTAGATCACGATACGTGGAGTACTCGGGTATTATTAATAGCCCAGAAGCACTATAATTGATGTACTGGTTTGATGCGTTCCATGTCCCATTGTAAAAAAATCATCACCCTTACCACTGGTCTTTTTTTTAATGCCAATACATGTTGCAAATGTTCGCCATCAGTTACACATTACATATATGTGCGTGGGATGCAATCTAATAACAGTAATAAACTGGAATACAGTAGATACATCACTACATTTTTCATCCTTTAATCATGTATGTCAGTTACGACATACGGTAGTTTCACGAATTCATCAGTGCATGTTCTTTACTTTGAGAAAAATTTATTCATTGTTTGATTATAAGAATGGGACATATATGAGTTTTCAGAATCAAACATTACATATTATAAGATATCTTAGTCGTGATTATAGGAAAGCATAACTGAATAGATCGTTGAGGCAAGCCTGGGATTCATCTTCTACGTGTTTGTAACGAATGCAGTATTATATTCTCAAACCATAATCTGTACATGCAAATTAAAGGTTCCTAAAGATAGCAAAGATTCATAAAATCCAAGCAATGAAACTGTACCTGTTATACGAATGATAACAACACTAATTTTATGGGGATTCAACGGGTTACTGATGTTGCTCATAATTGGAAATTCTGAGTATAGCTTCATATTAATATATATATATATATATATAAGATCGGAAGAGCGTCGTGTAACATGGTGGGACTCTATCCCATTTGAAATACGTAGTGATATCCTAGGAAATCTCCACAGATTCTCAACGGTTTCAGTTTTAGGTCCTGTCATCCAGTTGGTTTGGGTGTTATTATTTGTTTTTCCATTTTATTTTGTTTAATCTTTAATTTATTTCATTATCAAATTTACCCTCATGGTTGTTTTTGAAGGAATCACGTGTATTTCTGCTATTTTATTGTTTACAGGTATAGTTTTGAAGTTGCTGTCAATTATAGACCCAAATATCTAAGGGTTCTTTAGATAAACCCACTTTTTTTAATAGTATTTTGAAAAATACATTGTATTTTGAAAGTATTTGTAAAAATGCCCTTTCAGATGTAAAAGTACCCCTGCCATATTTTAATTAATTTCAAGTTTTCATTAATTTAATTATAATAATAATTATTTTTATTATTAATATTATTATAAGTACAATAGTAATATATAATAATTATTATAATTACTATGTAGTTGTTTTCTAATAAGATCGCCACCATATCACAACCGTTGCCTCCGCCACTACCGTTTAGGTCAGTAACAAACTAGCAATAAAAATCTAAAATAACAAACACATCGTAAAACGAAAAAAATTAGTATAAGGCACCCAAAAAAATTAGTATAAAGCAAGACAACAACACACAAAAAAATTACACAAGAAATTTCATGTGAGATTTAAAAGAAAAATAATGGCAACAATAACCAAAATAACAAAAAAATTCATGTGAAGTTAAAAAAGGAAAAAAAGGGTAACCACCACCACAAAGAAAAAAATTCAGTGACAACAAATATTAATAGTAATAACTGAAAAACACATGGCAAAAAAAACTTGGTTAAAAACATGGTAACACAAAACAAAGGTAAACCAAAAAAAAAAAAGAATTAAAAGCATGGTAACAATTTAAAAACATATTATGTTACTATTGAGAAAAACGACAGTAACAATACAACCAGGGGAAATGGTAACAAAATAACCCAAAAAAACCAAAGAATAAACACGAAGAAAAAAAAAGTATAGCATTGGAAAATGGTAACAAAAAAACAACATAATAAAAAAATGGTTGGTTCTTTTTAACTAGGGCTTTCAACCAGAGAATGGGAACACAGTAATATAAAAGATAAATGGTAACAAAACAGCTGAAAAAATCAAAAAGGGCAAAAACAAAAAAGATGAAATATGGAATCACGCCAGAAAATGGTCAGAAATTCGGCCATCTCTTTCTTCCCACCTCAAATGTCAATTAAAGTAATGAAAATAATACAAACTAGAGGAATTGCAATTTAGGTGGACTTGTGGGATCAAAGAAAAATTAAAAAACAAACAAATAAAAGGTTATTGGACAGAGACGTGTGCAATGTTATGGCAATGGCGGCAGTGGAGATAGCGGCTTTGAAGAATAATGATCAAGAATGGCAATGGGGCGAGTTCGGGGCGGGTATGCCTTCTCCCATCCCCGTCCCGTACCCGATTCAATCGGGTACGGGGCGGGGGTGATTCGGGGCAGATATAAAAAAAACTGATTACCCACCCCGTTAAGAAATAATTAAAAAAATATAGAAAAAATGAAATTAAAACTATATGAAAATCCATCCTAAGTATCATGTCAATTTCATCTTTGACATCTAGATTTGAAATTTCATAGAGAACAAAATATTTTTTTTCAAAAAAAAAAAAGAGACCGGGTATCGGGGCGGGGCAGCCAAAATCCGTCCCCGCCCCGATAAGATTTCGGGGTGAAAAATTTCGCCCCGTACCCACCCCGATACTTAACGGGGCGGGTACTCTCGGGTATCGGGTAATACCCGTCCCATAGCTATTCCTAATAGAAGCGTGGTGGTAGCAGCATCGTTGCAGGCGGCGGTGGGTGAAGGCTAGTGGAGGCGGCGAATGTTGGTGCGGCCGCTGGAGGAGGCCGCAGGTGCGGCGGCGGTGCAGTGGGTGGCGGCTGGCAGAGGAGGCGGTGGAGGCATTTGGCGGAGGTGGTGATGGGCGGCTAGATGGTTTTGAGATGAATGATGGCAGTGATCAATAACCAGGGTTTGGGGGATTACATAATGTGTATTAATGAATTTTAAAAATATTTAAGTTAATAATAATAAAAAATATAATTTTTTGTTTAAATATAAAAATAAAAAAATAATAATAAGGGTGTTTTATACAATTTAGAAGGGTAAATCTACTATTAATTTTAGTTTTAGAGATATAATACAAGACCCAATTAAAAAATAGTCATATTATCTAATTTCCTCAATATCTAAAGCACCCTAAAAAAACATAAACTTTTTTGGGCCAGCAGCGTCTGTTGTTCATGGGCTGCATTGCATATTGGGCCTAACTATCGGGCTACAATCAAATGGTCTATCAAGGAAAAGCATTGATCTCTTCCTCTTCAAGAAAATATGAATCATGAACCTAACCCTCATTAAATTGCCACGTGGTATAGAGGCTTGTTCCTTGCATCACCTTAATTAGTTATGAGTTGTGCTATACGAACAAAATTATATACAAAAATTTAATAAAATTGACACATAAATAATTTTATTTTTCAACACATCAATCTCTTTTTCATCAATATTTATCACATAACTACTTGTCAATTTTGTCATCTTTTTTGTATCTCTTTTTGTCTATTTAGATTTTTCTATTATTTTTTCCACTGCAAAAAGTTAAACTTATACCAACAACATATTTCCTATAAATAATTATTATATAGATTTGAAAATGACTTTATTCGACTTCCTCTGGAAGAGTCTAAAAGAAATACAGTAATAAATGAATTTGTATTGAATTTATTTATTTAATCGAACAATTTCAACTAATATTTTGATTTTAAAATAAAGTCTACTAGTATAACCTATCAAAATCAGAAACAATTAGCGGTACATTCTTTATTGAAAATGGATATCATGAAAATCACCCACTTTAGAGACGAGAGGCACTAGATAATAATAACAACAAAAATTAATAAATGACATAGAGATAAGATAATAGAGATGACAATTTAAACATGAAAATTTAATATTCGTGAAGACCCCTCCTGAACGAGGCAGGTAATACCTGACCCTGTTAAGTAATGGAGGCGGGGTGGGTCACAAGTGTCCGCTTCTATTGCTTAGCGGGGCGGGAATGGGTATTGCACGTGCCCGACCCAACCCGCCCCGTTAACGATTTTTTTTTTTAATTTAAAAAATCAAGGAAGGAATAAGAATTGAATTCAAGATCCCGTCAAAAGAAGAATTGAATTCAAGATGGGTAAATTGAAATACCAAGTACCCACCCCCCACTTTGCACACACTATTTTTATGAAAATTTTCTACTAGATTAGATTTTACTTCATGATATTTTTAATTTTTGAATGTTTGAGTTTTTAATGCTCGAACTTAAAATATCTCATGGATATTTGTGTATAATTTTGTTACATGTTAGATTCTTATTTTTTATTTTTATTATTTTTACGTTATTTGGATGTTTATGATGCATTTGAAATTATTTTTGTAATTTCAATTTTATTATTACTTACAAGAAAAAGAAAAACTCCTACAAGAGCAGGTAACAGGTAATTTTTTAATTACGGACTTGAACCTACCCAGACCTCATACAAGTAGGTAATGAGGCAGGTAAAATACAAATGGGCCTCGTGTAGGGACGTCATACCCGAGGCGTTGTCGTTACTAGAGAGAGATGTATATATTATTTTAAGAGGAAAAAAAAGAGTTGGAGAAAAAAAAGGAAGAAGAGGGTGATAAATACTAATTAAAAAAATAAAAGGTACTTAAAAGAAAAATTTGAAGGAGATAGTTTGTTTGATGTTCTTTATTTGTCAAAATATGGAGAATTTATAATAAAGAGAGAGATAAAATGTGTATTGAGAATGTAAAAAATATGTGGTTGTAATTGAATAGTTATCAAATTAAATGTCAAATCATTGATAAGTAAAATTATAAATTGGTAAAATAAAGAGCATCAAATAAGCTGTGAGTAGGATATATGTGATTGTGAAAAGTGCGCAGAATGCAAGAAACAGAGAGGGATTTTTTTTTTTTTTAACAGAGGGGGAATATTGTGAGTATCTTAATCAGTAAAACATAATTCGAACCACAAAAAGGGAAAAGAAAAATGTTAGATGTATGATTATATGTATCTTTCTCGCACATTAGATTTTCTTTTTGCTTTTTGTTTTTCATGGTAACCAGAACTTGTTATTATTGTAATAATAATAGTAATAATAATTATTAATATCATTATTTAATATTTAATATATAATATAATAATAAACAATAATAACTATTATTATTAAATTAACAAAATATTTGGTTAGAATTTGGTTTATTTGTTGAATTATAATCTACTACGTAAAATCATTTTATTGATTACATGTTGTAAAAATTAAAAAATTACTGTTTGAATTTTACTTTTTGACTTTTTAAAAAAAGTGAAATCAATAAAATAATATCGTGTGTCACATATTAATCTAAATTATAATCCACACCACAGTTGTCAAACACTTTGTAGATCGGAAGAGCGTCGTATGGGACTGGCAGGTTGGATTTTTGGACCGGTCTATCGGCCCAAAGCTAAAAATGATTGAATTTTTACAGTAAAAAGGGTACTTTTGTTGTAAAAATTGAAATATATTTTTCAAACCCCTTATAAAAAAAATGGTTTTTATATAAAGAACCGTTTGAATTATTATATGCATAAAATTATACTCTTTCTAATTTTAACAATTTCTTTTTATATAAGGGAGGATTAATTTAAAGAGTGGGTTGTTTATTTCTACATAGCTAGCTCTCGCAAGAAAATTTTCAAGCACCAACACTACCTGTCTTATGTACGTATATGAATGCAAGCCATGTGGTTGAATAAAAATGCTCGCTATAGTCTGTCGCCTTGTTCTTTAGATCATCTCCCCACAGTTACTCCTTGCACACCAATAGACATTCCATGCTTGTGTTTCCCATCTAAAGCATTATTTTATTCACGAATAACACTAAACATTCCCTCCATCTCGTATCCATCACCTATTTATGCATCTAACTAAATCATTACTTATATATCGCGCTAAATTAAAAACAAACTATTGCGAAATTATCAAGATATATAATAGAGTTTTGCTACACTTACACAATCATACTTGACAATATCTTTTTTTTTTCACATATTACATTTCTTAAAATCAAATCTCAATACAATGGGCACCATTGAATTGTGTAAAATATTTGTTTACACAATTTTGTACAAGTAGTGTTTTCCTATATAATAAGAATGATTTTGTTAGATACTGTGTGGTGACTCTATGCCGTGCGTGCGTACTATTAAAAAAAAAAAGTAACTTAATGAGAGTGGCTATAAGAGGTGGACATGAAATAAAATAGCATTATCCAATATCCATTATTCATTTACCCAATTCTCATCGGCATTGTCACATTTTTTTTGTTTTCTTTTTTATAAAACCCTTCTTTTACGGTGAATGAGGTTCATAATTGGAGGAGCTGGAAATTAAAATCTGAAAATAGATGTGATTGTTTGAGAATGAAAAAGTTAAGGTTAGGAAATTTCAGTGTCTAATATTTGAAATTTTTTACTTAAAGCTATCTCAAACATAATCAAAACGTGACGACTTGATATATCCTATTGATTTTAATGAAAATGAATTGAACTTGATCGATTAAGAGTTCGTTTGGTATCGTTTATAATTTGTTTGGTTATTTATGATATAACTTTGGTTTGATATTTGAAACTGACATTGAAAGTGACTTCAAAATTAATAATGGTTGTGTTATGGCAGCATTAACGAGAAGTCACATCAAGGAATCAACATTTAAATGTCTTAACCAAACCGCGTTATGAAACAATTGCCATTCAAGTCCAAAACTTTTCCGAGAAATGCAATCAGGTCTTTAACCTTTAATTTCTAGCATCGCAATCTCAATGGTTTGATTAATAGGCACTCATAGGTCCTTTAGATCATTTGTATTTAAGTCTCCATGAGTTCAATTCTTCATCTTCTTTTGACTGTATATAGGGGCAGGAAAGGTTCGGGTTAACTATCTCAGCTTTAGAAACAATGTAACTTGAAAATTGGATTTGGTCATGAGGGTCTATTAATATTTTGGTGTTTTGATAATTGGCAACATAATGCACATGTGACATATTTTTGTGTAAATATCACAAAAGCTCTCTAACCTTTTAAAAATCCTCACAGAAGCTCCCCGTGAATGGCATCCGTCTATTTTGATTCTTTTACCATTTATATTAAATTTAGAATAAAACAACAAAAAGTTTCTTTTAGATAAAGAAAAAATATTTAAAATTTTTTTTTACCTTACTTCCGTAAGGCCTGTGGCACCTAACTCACAATTCTATCCTGGCAAATGATGAATGATATACCACGAGAAGTAATACACACATGGGCATCCTTCATCATTTTCTTGTTTACCAATCAAATTAAACTCTCCAATCAGAAAAAAATGTTTGAATTTACACATACTGCAGTAAAAGAAATAGATGGTGAAGGGTCGATGATGATTAAAGATGCCCATGTATGGAGAGAAGAAATGGGTTTTTTGGTTGTCGATGAGTTCTGCCAAAATGGGATTGTGAGTTGGGTGCATGATAAAGATAAAAATATTTATTATCTTTTCTTTTATTTAAAAAACTTTCTTCTTATTTTTATTTTTTATTTTTAACGAGAAGGGTAGAAGAGTTACTTTCTTTCCATTTAACCATCAAAATTGACGGATTCCAACTATAGAGACCTTTTGTGAAAAAGTTTAAAAAATTAGTTGTAATGTCAATATCTTTTGTCACGTATACACTGCGCATATTGTTACATTAAAGATGCTCTTATAAATCCATTTGCCGTCTCTTCATTGAAATTTGGATTGTTCACGATCTCCCACCACTCATCACATTGATCATCCTGCCAAACTTGCGGCGGGAAATCATTTTCAAATTTGGATAAGTAAATATTTTTATGTATATATATTCACTCACAAATTTTCTATCACTTTCGAAAGATAAGGTATTATAACTTCTGTCTATGTAAGTGTATAAATACACGCTATGTAAAAGTGTCTCCGGTATAAATGCAATACATAAGTCATAGGAGAAGCCTGTCACACTGGCACTGACGAGAGAGGGTGACAGCATATGAAACCACATACGGCCGCAGGGTGCACCCAAATTCTCCAGCCCATGTTAGATTTTAGAATTCGGACCCACTTCCTCACGCGTTTTAGCAAAGAAAAAAATCGCATTCTCCCGTCTTTGACCTTTTCTACTCCTTTTCCATTATCTTCTTATATTATTATTAGCTGTAAACCAGAGTATCCCTTCCTACATTTTCTTATATCCTATTACTTATTTACTTTCATCAATAATCCTTTGATTTTCCAAAAGCACTTACATTTGGACTTTTTTTCCAGTTCTAGTCTAACCTTTGTAGTCGTTTTCAAATTACTTTTGTTTTATTTGTCCTCAACTTCCTATTCACTCAATACTATCTACTCTTGTAAAGTATAATCAATTATATAGAAGATGCACCAAAATATAGTCACAAGATTCAGTTTAATGTCTTTCTTATACTGTTTGAGTCACACGAGACTTTAGTCTTTGAATATTCACACTTTTTTTTTTTAATTGATGAGATGTAATCTTTTTAACAAACTAAATAAAAAGGGAACCAAAAAACTTTTATATAGACTTAACAATCTTGTGAAGATCCAAAAATTTGATACTTTGTCTATGTTCAAAAGAACATCACCATCCTTCATACCAATTTGACAAATGAATGGACAAAATAAATATTTTAAAATAAGTTAATTATAAGCCATTGAGCATTCAAAATTCTTTGATTGATTAATAATAATATCAACACTCACATGATAAGTATCTACAAGACTATGACTCAAGATATTGCTTCTCATTGAAGAGACAAAGTATGTATTATTATATTCATGTGAAAATATACATTAATTGAATTTGGCTTTCATCATATCACCACAAAGCCAACTGGTAATTACTAAATTACAGTAATATGTTGCAAATTGGTCCAAGATCCTCTGTTTTGTGGGACCCTTTTCAAGAATTCTTTCCAAGTACAAAAACCCCCCTTAGACCCCTCCAATTCCCTCCCAATCCTCAAGAAAAATATTAGCCGCCTACAACAGTAGATTTTTTTACTTTGCTTTCACTAGCTACCAAAATGGCCCGACCGCAACAGCGTTATCGAGGTGTTCGACAGCGGCATTGGGGTTCTTGGGTGTCGGAAATTCGCCATCCTTTACTGTAAGTTATTCCCTAGTCTTGATTTGAAGCATGCATTGTGTTGTCACTTAACTCATTTGGTACTCGATATTATCCAATGTACAGAGGATACTGTCCTATATACTCCTATGCTACAACTGTACGTACCTTTTGATTCCTCTGATACTAAGAGAAATTAACCTTAAATATGTGTTGTGTGTACAGAAAGACAAGAATTTGGCTAGGCACATTTGAAACAGCAGAGGATGCAGCAAGAGCATATGATGAAGCAGCTCGACTAATGTGCGGTCCTGGGGCTCGAACTAACTTCCCTTACAATCCCCATTACGCGAACCACTCTTCTTCGTCGAAGCTTCTATCGGCCACATTGACCGCAAAGTTACACAAGTGCTACATGGCTTCTCTTCAACTGGCCACGAAACAATCGACCCAAGAACGTCCTCAAGTAGTCCGTTCGCCAGAGGCGGCAGGTCCCGGAAGTGCCACCGGAGCCATAAAAGTTGAGAATGCCAGTTTCTGGCAAGCCGATTATGAGAAGAAACCAATGGGCCAAGTGCAAGAAATCAAGCCACTAGAGGAGGACCATATCGAGCAAATGATCGAAGAACTTCTTGATTATGGTTCTATCGAGTTCTGTGTAAACTAGGTAGCTAGCTACCTATATCAGTGTCACCCCGAGTGTGTGTACCGGCTTATTTCGACAACATTACTTTTGATAGTGTCGAAAAAAGTCCAGACTAAGCGATTTTGTGGCTTCTAGTTATTAGTATATTAGTCCAACAAGCTCTGTAACTTAAACCCATTTTTCTAAACCTTAATGGTTTCCTTAATTAATCTATTCAACTATGTTAGGACCTCACTTATATTAGTCAAAAATCATGTACATTATACTGTGTTATCCTATTCGTTTAAGAAAGATTCCGTCTTGCTCGATTGTTACTAAACACGATTACTTAACAAAATGCCGAGTGTCGAGTTGGAGAACAGAATAATGTGAAACAACAGACTTTGTTAAAAATCCAAATCCAAATCCAAAAGTCTCCGTCAAAAAGTGTAGAGAGAGTACGTGTATGGTAGTTTTCCATTTGACATTGGCTTTTGCAAAAATCTAACAAAAGTATGGAGAAATTGAATGATTTTTTCTGGGATTTGGAGTATGTGTGTTTGGGAAAAAAGATGACTTTTTTCAGTGGCAGTTTGCTGTGGGATTGCCGCTGGTAAAAGCAATTGGAGACACTGAAAGCAAATACTTTGTTAGGTTTTATTTCAACTCAATCAAATAATTAGAATTTTACCGGTAACTTTAAAATATCGAGACTGTATACAGAATTTTTTTTTTTTTTTCACTAAGAGCAATATTAACGTGGGTTGGGGGGGGGGAGTTAAGGAGAAAAAATTAAGGGGGGAATATATTTTCAAATAATGTATAGTGGGAAAAACTAGGAGGGAAAGATGAATTGGACATGTGGTGTTATTTAATTAGATGAAATAGGTGGGACAATATCAACTGGGGGAAAAAAAGTAA
Organism: Nyctanthes arbor-tristis; assembly: GCA_963692815.1. Classification (NCBI taxonomy): domain Eukaryota; kingdom Viridiplantae; phylum Streptophyta; class Magnoliopsida; order Lamiales; family Oleaceae; genus Nyctanthes; species Nyctanthes arbor-tristis. The sequence goes on along the minus strand of CAVNYN010287631.1, from coordinate 9,901 downwards.
ATGAGCGCCCCCCTCAAAATAAGATTTTGCATCCCAAATTTCCTACATTATTTGAGTTTGTGGGGGAAATTTGGGTTTTTCGCCCACATTAATTGTGCTCTAATTAGAAGATACTAATAGGTACCTAAAGACAGATCATAAGTCTTGTTTAAGTAAATTTAGGCTAGAAGAGAGTTCGATTCATTCTTCATTTGTATCCAACCCAGACATAACTGGAAGCAACCGTTCATTCAAAGAGGGGCTAGACAAAAATATATACATTTTCGTTTAATTCTTATATACACTAACACAAAATTTAGAAAAGATAAATTTAAAGATTTCTTAAGAGGAAAATAGAGATACCTCTTATATTATTTGTAATACAGAATAGTATCGAGGTAGTAATTAAAAGAGAAATTAGTAATTTTGTATGAAATTTGAAATGAGAATGCAACACTGTAGAAATCATATAAATTTGAAGACCAAAGTTGAAAAACGGGTTGTCTATATCTAATTATGAAAGACAATGATGTTGTGATTAGTAAGACATATATAACAATTTTTACTTAACTTATTTTGCTATTTTAAACTTATAGTAGTAGGTTGAATGTCATTTTAACTTATTGTGGGAAATAACTAGTTACCTCTGAGTAACATGACTAGTAAATTCCTTATTTTATTCTTATCATGTCATTTCAGATGTAACGTGATTTTATTTAATAATTCATCCAACTCTTTTTGTCGTTTAGAATTTACATTAAATCCTCATGTAATCTCGAATAAAGTGATGTTTACTAAAAAATTTTCCGGGAGGGACATCACAACTCTTTGAAAATTAGGACAATTTTCATCACAGGGCACATAATTTCTAAAACAGTAAAACATTAGGGAATAAACTTACTACTTACGAAATAGAGGGGATTAACAGTGCAATTTCTTCCTATTTTAAGAAGAAACTCTACATTCACTATAGTGTCAACCAAACAACAACTGTATATCTCTTGTGTTAAACTAAATATAATGTAGTTTTCAGTTGTCACGTCCAATTTAACACACTAAACCGTAAAGTGAGTTCGAGACATACATTTTTTTTTCAAAAAATTAACTTGAAAAACTGTATATGGTTATAAATATGTTTGTACATTTGTACGAGATAACTAACAGGTTTTAGAAATTGAAATTTCATAAGGCAAGACTTATAATAATAACATGAATAACATCATCATTGACTCACATAATATCAAATGGCAGGAATTTTATTTTATCTACACGCAGGTACATGCGTGCATGTGTTAAATATCTAAGTTACAAACACTCTATTATTATAACCCGAATGTGTGACACGTATTGTACGTATGCATAATAAGTAATAATATATCTGTGTGAGCAAAACAAAATTTCTTTATTAAATGGATATTTTGGAAGTGAAAGGCACATGACAACAAATTTTTTTTTTAATTGCATATTGTGAAAGAAAACTACCATGCGTACCATTATTATTGGATTGTTATTGTTTTCGCAAATGCATGCTCACTTTTAGGTATTTTGGGTGTCCCCATTCTCCACTGTAGAGGACTCATGATTGTGCCCCGTTTGAGAATTGATTTTGCTCCCCGCAAGTGAAAAACTTAAAAGCTATATAATCTAATTATTTTGGTTTTTCACTTTTTCATTCACTTAAAGTTGCCCAAATCATGATTTTGCCAGTAAGTTCACCATCATTATTCTTTTGAATTTTGTGTCCATGAAATTTCACCTGACCAACCATCTTCCCCAATCTCAAGACCATCAATCACTATAACAATTACCAACTAGCTACCCTATTAGCCCCATCTTCAGCTCAATATGTAATAAGAACAATATGATAAATCCATGAGAATACTTGTCTCTAAGGGTCTGCTTGGGAGAATTTTTCTAAAAAACCGAAACGAGTTTCTTGTTAAAGAGCCCGCATTAGAGGAAAAAAGGAACTCGAGTTGGCTCCTTAAAAAATTCCTATTTGGGAACCCATTTTCCAAATGATCTCATTTATTCTTATTTTGAAATTTGAATTTAGCCTCCTGATTAGTGACAAATGAAAACAGACCCTAAGATTTGGACTAAGTTTATGGATTGTACACATTAAGTCAAATTCATTGTATCACATGCAATATCCATTAATGAAATTCATTTATGTTTAGTTAGATAGATTATTTCTTCCTCGACTACAAAATAGATTTACATAGATTGAAAAGACATAAGAGAATGGAAATGAGAATGTTTTGTTTCCCTTTCCCTTCTCTTGATGATCATACAAAGCTTTATACCTAAAATCTTAGGCTAGTAACTGAAAACATACATTCTCACAGACTTTTCTCCAGGTCTTGAATTATTCTGGCAATTATCGTCTCTATATTATTTCTACTCACTATTTCTATCTCTTTTTTTTTTTTTTTGGTGTGTAGTCTTAATCCATCTATCATAATCGATGTACTGGTGTAGTATTTTAATTTTCTTGTTTCAATCTATCTCATCCTATCCTAAACAGAAAAAGAAACAAGGAGAAAAACTAAAATTGAATTATAATTAGAGGTAAGATATTGGTGAAACATTGCATTGAGGTCAAATTCAGACCAAGCTTAAAGGTACAAAACATGTTGCAATGTCTCTTATGACACTATCCAATTAATGATGCCTTGCCTAGGAACAAGCCAACAAGAAATAAAGGAACAAAATTGTCTTTGGAATTATTGTTGATTTCTTAACAAATCCGATGATGGCCAAATGTGTGAAAGTCATCACGATTCTGATATCCTCAAGTTGTTGGTTATGTACTCTCATCAATAGACGCTCTCAATAATTAATACTGGGACTCACAGTAAATAGATACTCTCAATAATTAATACTGGAAAAAAAACAAGAGATTTTCTGATAGATGTGAAATTTATCTAGCTTCTAGCGAGGTGTAACTGCCGCTGAGAGGCCCCACTCCATAGCAAGCAAGTAAACCAGCCTCTAGCACCATAAAACTTTTACGAAGAGGTGAATGAAAAATTACTAATCACGCACTGCATGAAAAAGTTAAATATTATTCCTTAGTAGATCAACTTAAAGACGTGACTGATGAATTGATACATCATTTACCCCTCTTGTAGACTTGAAGGGCAAACTAATTCCAGTCATTTGCGGTAATCATAATTATTATAGAAATTAAATTGTAGCTACCAGATCAACGCTAGAGTAAAAACAAGAATAATTATATTATTATCCATTGTATAATAGAAGGCAGCGTGAAAATATATATAATTTTAATTTATTACTGATCAAATTTATTCAAGAATGAACATACCACATCCTAAGATTGAAATATCATCTACAAGTCCCCCCCCCCCTTCTTTCTTCTTTTCCAAATAACAAGTTTTCCTAGTTATATTATTATCCTCATTTTAGGGTAAGCTAAACTTAAATCAAGTTAATTACTTATTTTACATAATATGACCCATAAAAGTTACTTTTCATCATACTCACAAAAAGATAAGCTTTTAAAGAGTAAATCTCGACTTGCCTTTCAAAAAATATAACTTTAAACACGTCTCATTAACTGCAGATTAATAGACGCAGGGATCGACTAAGAGGAAAAAAAGGGAAAGGAAAATGGTCTAGCTAGCATATATAGTTTCATAATTAGTGGTCAAAACCAATGATGATGTGTATGGAATCTCATGAGGAAATGTTGGAGAAGAGACAAAAGAAAAAGGGCCTTAACCTAATTTTATGTTTCTCTGTATGTAACGTGGGGTTTCTTATCATTTTGTTCTAGATTCTCAAATCAAGTTAGTCATCCATGCTTGCCTACTTCAACTAAATATCAACCCCCCCTCCTTTTAAAGGTTTTCTAATTTTATTTTTATTTTGGGTAGTTGATGATTTTCAGTAACAAGAATGGTTGCGGGAAATTTCACCCCTAACAACAAAAGTTAAATCGCTATTATATTATCTCTAAGTTCTGATATTCAACTTGAACTCTTTGGCTAGTTAGAAGCTGTGGGGTACAGTCAAGGCTATAAAAAGTGTAAGACGTGAAAAAACTCCGAGACCAAGTATTAAGTCTAGGCGTGCTAATTAGCAAAAGGCATGGCAAAACATAGAGTCCAAAATTCGAGTATGGACGCAGCTCAAGTGTCGTCCAGACGAGTATTTTAAAACACAACTAAGAACTTGAAACGTATTAATCGTAAATGATAAATCTCTTGGTCTCAAAATGGTCAGTTTCGTGTAACCTCTGCACAAACATTTGATATGTGCATGGTATGTCTCATCATGTGGCATGTTAAATTCCACACATAGGGATAGGGTCTTCGAATTTGCCATTTTGGCCCTTCTTTAGCCACTGTATAAGATGAAAACACAAGACAAACCCATGTGCATGTATGCTTCTTCTCCACGCTCCCATACTCTCAAGTCTTAATTGTCTTCTTCTTTTCAACATCAATTTTGACAAGAAAGAAACATAGAGTGTATGTTACTGTAGACATTTTTTAGAAACATATAAGAAATTAAACTTACACTATATACATATACATATACATATAATATATTATTATATAGAAACTCAATCATTAATGTACCTTTTTAATAATTGTAACAAGTTAATAACCAACAATAATGCAATTGAATTATAAGTTATTGAGTGGTTAAGTTATTGCACGGCACTAGGTCGAATATCGTATAGGTTGGAAAGTTTACTAGAAGTCATTAGATATATTGTAGTACCATTGAAAAAGTGGTTGATAAAGTATTTAATTGTCACGCAAAAGTCATTGATTAGCTAGAACTTATGCCCAAATCAAAGATTAGAATCACTAAGTAATACTTGTTGAGAATGATCGACTTGTACTACATCATTGGATATTTGCAGCTATATTTATATTGGTGTGTAACTTTTATTGTATGATTCCACAATGGAATGAGGGTATTAGAACATGATTAATGCGGGGGCAAAAAAACCCAAGTGGAAAATTTAAAGGGCAAAAACCCTATTTGAAAAAGAGGAAAAAGATCAAAGAGAGAAAAACCAATTGCAATGGTGGAATTTATTAAAAAATAGCCATCTTGTAGAATTTCTAGTGTCTGCAATAATATAAGAAATTTCATTTAACATCAATCTAAATATGTATCATACTACGTTATGTAAGCAATGCTAGTTTCGAAAATCATATGCTACAATCACATTCATTACATATAAACCTTAGTTGAGGATCCCCAAATCGAGTTGTAAATTAGTTATTGATTCACCTAATTTGGGTGACATTTATTTAAATATATATCTTTTCTTATCTTACAAATAAAAGCACTTGGACCTAACGTGCAATTTTACTAATTCTATCTATTGTACCTTGCACGTGGGTGGGTCACCCGTTCTTAACTTTGAATTTTTTTACGAGTTATGCTATTTGAAAGAAAAAAAGTTCAACAATAGTGGCGGTTTGAATCTCTTTATTCAATGAGAAATTATAATGAGGTGAAATAAGTTGTGTAGATTTAATAAAAATTTAAAATTTATAGTTATAAATGAGTATTTATCAAATCAGTGGTCAAATTAATACTGTGTGAGATTATAATGTGATTTCATAAAGAGAATCAAACACATGAGAGAATATTATTTTTCAATACATCATATCAATTTTAAATCAATGATGTATATATCAATTTTAAATCAATGATAATTATATCAACCACACGGCTATTTTGTCAACTTTTTTAGTCCTATCTTTTTTTCATTTTTTTTTTGGATAATTCTATTTAAACAAATTAGTAGACAAAAAGTGTAACAAAATAAAAATGTAACACATTTGATTAGTATTGATGAAAATATGATATGTTGAAAAATAAAATCTTACCATGTGTCAGTTTTATTTAAATTTTTACATATCCTTTTTTTCAAATATCACAACTCCCATTTTTTTTTAAAAAAATAAATCCAAATAGAATTCTTCGTCTTGTTCTTGGTTCACAAGGTACCAACCCATCAATTTTTTAATGAAAAAAATTCATTACAAGAAGTTTTTTAATTAACTTGATCTATTTTTGTGATACGTGATACCCGCTTTGGTGTTTAATTCAAAATTAACAGAACTGTTAACATGAGCATCTTCATCCATGCTCTTAGCATACATGCCACCGGAATAGTGGTAGAAGTCCAAATCAAGGGCATAATAACTACTCATGGATGCTGACATTCTAACTTTTCCCTTTTCAATACAAGCAGACATTTATGTGCTGTTTTCCCAGATTACATCTTTTCATTGGAAGGGAAATCATAAACTCTGTACACCAAGATGAACAATGTCTTGCAGCTGTTTCTGTGGTCATATAATTACCAAAAGCTTGAACAAGATTGTGTAAAGATATTTATAGTTTCCAGATCGGACGATCCATGCAGCTATGTAAGTATGAAGTAAAACCCCATGGAGTTGTATAAATATTTATACTTTCCTGACCAGAAGATCCATCTTGCTATTCAGATATCAAACCTTCGTTGTTGATGTTGAGGGTAAACTAGAATGCCTTGAAGATGAAGGAGGACGATGATGGTTTCGGTGTTTGCTACATCTTGAAGGATTTTCCGCTTGACGTGCATCAGAAGATGCAAACCTACTTGAATTGCTTCTAAGCTTCTTCTTCTCATAAACCTTATCTTCGGGTTTAATGTGCCGCACCTTGGTCTCATTCAAACCAGCTGGTAAAACACAGTTGCAGAAAAGACCTGCAAGGTTCATCACACAGTGCATATGTTTACTCAATGCAATAGAACAAGAAGCATTTGCAATTTTAGTGACAGAATCCATAAACCATATATATTAAGGGGAATCCCGGAAGTAAGTCGGGGAAAATCTCTATCATATTCATCCCATTGTCATCAAAATTATCTACACTTGACAAAGAAATGGAATTCATAATGTAGCATCATTGGCACTATATTATAAGATTCTTCAGGAACAACAAACTCTGTTGTATCATGATAAAGTTGGCACGAATTACTTTCTTCTCTCTGTTATTTCATTGCTAGATCATCCGGAAGGTCATCCTTTTGATTCCAAAGCTCCAGAAATTAATTAGTCTTTAAAATCACCACCCCAACCCCCACCCAAGAGAGAGGGGAAGGGGGAAAAAAAAAACCCTCGGAACAGACTGGTAGTGAAACAAGTGATCCAACTACCAAATCAAGAAATTGCAAGATATAGTATTCTGTTGAATCATAAGGACCACCTACATAAATGATCACGATCACCAAAGGACCACCAAACTCTCTTTAGGTCAATGTGGACTTTCCAAAGTCCATCGACCAGCGTGCCCAGATCTACAATTATCTTATCCAAACTTTGTTGGGCAAAGGATGAACTACACCTAATGAAGTTTTCTTTTGAACTTTATTTCCTTACTCTGCTCAAGAGCAAAAGAAATAAATACAAAATAAAAGGCTAACCGAGAGTATCCAATGCTTAAAGAATGAATATAGAAGTACCACGCAAAAGCTTGAAGTGTCTTAATTGCTAAGCTTCATTTACTTGTTCCAAAAGTTAAGAACAAAAGAATGTGTTCAGGAAACATATCCAACATGATTACGCAAAGAATTATTCTACTTGTACAAAATTTCTGTACGAAGTGCTTTTTACACACCCATGTGGCCCATGTGATAGCCATGGATTTAAAAGTGATGTGATGTGCGAAGAAACAACATCATACAACGTGAATGTGTAAAAAAGATTGTGTACAAAAATTTTGTACGTGTAGCAGAATTCTTAGGCAAAACAGTAGTGTCATATTTCATAAGACTCAAATTCTAGGCTTGCAATGAGTAAATTACCGAGACGAGCAAGTCGATTCACCCATTTCGGTATTGGTTTGCTGGTCAACCGGAGACATACATCATTGCAGAAGTGATTGCAATTTTTTGCGATGAGATTATAGGTATTCCCAGAGTACTCTTCCGATAGTTTCTCCATGAATGCACGAACCTCTTTGGGATCCAAATCCGTTCTCCCAATCAAGATCGACTTTCTAAATGTGAATCCCGGGCATTGCTTTGGTTCCACTTCAAATATTCCAGTTGTTGAATGTTCATGGGCGCCAAAGGCATATTCAACTCCATGAACTGACATATTTAAGCATGGAAATTTTGTTGTAAAATGATACACTTCCCTAGCTCTCGAATCAACTTGTTATCACAATAGGAGTGTAATTTATTGGAGTCAAATAAAAAATGCAAACAATTATTAGCATGTAAACACCACAAGTTCAGATTATATATATTCACTAGAAACTACAATATTAGCATATAAATGCCACAAGAATTGTTGCATGTATCTAGTGTTAAAAATGCAACTAATTGAAGAAACAGAGTCCGCCTCAACTAAAAAATGCAGGTATCTCTAAGCAAAAGCCAACAATCTGGTTAGGAAAATGCAGCTCAATTTGGAAGGAAACTTTCCAATGTACTTCCTTTCGAGCCAAACGAACATTTCACAGAGCTACCTCGTTAATCCAGCACAGATTAGCCGTTTTTGAATTCTTCTAATAGGCTACTTATTAACAAGGAATTATAACAACCAGATTGAGATAGAACCTTCTTTTTCTCAATTTCCTCAGCCAGCAAATCAATCAACAAACTAGAAATGAAATCTGGGAAACTACTTCAAACCAAAATAAGGAGACACTGAAGATTTTGAATAAATCAAATCAACCTTGTTAACTAAACTAGATTGCTCAAACAAAACCTGGCATACAGGTTTCAATTTCCCATAATCAAGCAAACAATTACAAAATAATCCAAGTAATCAGACAGACAGACATCAGATGGATCAAAAGGGAAATCTAGAGAACTAACCTTGAACCCCAGAATGATATATGCCGAGACCCAGCCAGTAAGCATATTCATTCATAGGAGTGAGATCGTACACGTTAAGGTACACCGGTACTGCGCCCATCTTCCTCTTCCGCCGCATCATTCTGCAGAACATCTTCTTCCCAAAAAAGGTTCACCTTCACAAACACACACACACACACAGAGGGAGGTTCCTATTCCTTCCTGTATTTAATTTAATATAGGATAAATAAATGGGTTGGGAATTGGAATTGAGAAAGACGAAGAATCAGAGGAGAAATCCCATATCACTTTTCCGGGAATTCCGATTCCCACTTTAATGCTTACAATGAAGGATTATTTTATGATGCCAACATTCTACTGCACCTCACTTGACGACACTTAATTCCGACGCACGCGCATGAATTGTTTCAGATCATGCGAAAAAAATCCAAACCCATGAAATATAGCAATCAAATTACAAACTTAATTAAAAATTTATTTAAAATTTTAGGAAGCAACGGGGGAGAGAGGGGGCCGGGGCCCGGGGGGGTTTGCGGCCCCGTAGATGCTTTTATCGCTTGGTTGTCTTCTGAAAAAGGTTAATTAAAGGGTAAATTCACAAAAGTCCCTAACTTTTGTACTTAGAATCGTCTGGGTCCTTAATCTTTTTTTAGCACGCTGACTCCTTACCTTTTCATAAATACATGCCACAGGTCTCTACTGAGGGAATCCATCTAAAATTTCGTTAAGTGATTGATAAAATTACCTTCATAACATTATCCTTTAAATTAAAACAAAAAAGAATTCAAAAATAAAAAAAATATAAAAACAAAAAATGGGGAAAAAAGAGAGAGACTGAAGGGGGCCATCCATCCAAAAGTGTCATTTCCAACAGTGAAATTCACTGCCGGAAATGGCAGTTATGGGAGGGGGGCTCCCCCCTTTTTTCTGCCTGAAAAGGCAGATGACTGCCATTTTTGGTAGTGAACTTCATTGCTGGAAATGGCAGTGAGAAGGGGAAAGTCTCTCTCCTTTTGCCTGAAAGGGGGTCTCCCCCCTTTCATCTGCTTGAAAAAG
>CAVNYN010287630.1:60755-84264 GCA_963692815.1 Nyctanthes arbor-tristis | reverse complement strand
CTCTGTTGTCTCATATGTTATAAGACGTAAAACATATATATTATAGAGATGAGCATAAAAGTATTAAATTCGTGATAGTTTCAAGAACAGGTTTACACTACATGTACAATTCTACTCCCGTTTACGAGCACGATCCAACTCCCAGCTTGCCCTACTTTTCAATTGTTATGACTCCAATTATCTACAAAAATTGTAATAAGTGGGGAGTGAGTACAACGTACTCAGTGAATAACATAATCATTTGATTTACCTTTCATTTAGGAAACTCATTTCCAAGAAAATCATTGCATGTACAAAGCTTTTCAATGCACAAAAGGACCCTATCACTAGTTAAACTACTACCCGTGGTGTGCGCCAGATTCAATTCAATTAAGTTGATCCACAATGAATCCCGGTAGACCCATATCGAGATTCCAATTCAAAACAAACACCACACTAATCTTCCCTATTCTGGGATCATTGAATAGGTCATAGTATAGGAAACAAATCAGAATGGCCAAGACCACACAGTAAGGCCATACAATCACAAAGCAAATCAAAACGGGTAGAGCATTAACTAGCGATACAAATGCAATAAACAAATCTTTCTTTCAATAATAATGCATTCAAATCCATGTTTGTCTCATCAAAATCATCAATCAAATACACACTTATCTTATCAAAACTTTATGCATGTAGAAAAAGAATCAAAGTATTAGGTTACCCACATCAAATATTCTTCGAATAATCCACGTGAAGAAGTATCCTTAAAGTCTTGATATTCCTCAATTAAAGCTATCTTTCAAGCTATAATCCTTCCATATATAGTAAGGAACTCTTTTCAAAGGACAAATAGATATTTTGACGGGTTTTTATTGGTTTTCTCCTTCCCTTGGCTAAGTTGGACGAATTTTGAGGTTCGGGAGAGAAAAGAGAAATGGTTTGAGAGGAAAAATGAAATTCTTAACTTCTATATATAATAGTTAGGATTTAGCTAATTTTAATAAATTTTGAATTCCGCTAATCACATCGTGACAAGTGGCGCCAATCATATCATGATAAGTGGCGCAAATCACCTCGTGACAAGTGGCGCGATGTGGCGCCGCACACTTGTCAGGAAATTGCCCAAGAAGTCCTTCCCCTTGCATTATCTTTCAATCAAGTCCACGTTCTTCAATTCATGTCAATTAAGTCATTGCACTTTAGTTTATGTCAATTATCAATCAAATCTTTCTTTAGTGTCAAATCAATAACAATATTTTGATCTTCAAGCAATCTTTCAATGATATTCAAGTAATTCTTTCAAAACAACAATTTCGTTGCTTACCTTAATTTGTAGAAATTTTCGGGATGTTACATAAGATATATCTTATCAACACCCTACAAACTTACAATGTATGTTCAAATAGATTCTTGTATATATAGAGATCTTATGATTAAGCTAAAAAGTTTTCTATATTTATATGTCTGTTAATTCAATAAAAATAACAGGGTAATTTGGAATTAATTCACTGGTATCTATATATATATATATATATATAAGTAAATTAGTTTGCGGTACCTTCGTATTGCAGTTTTCCTGTAAAATTGTCTCAAGTGAGGATATTTTAGATATTTTTTATATGTTAGGTAAATTTTGTAGTACATTATAAATTAATATTTCTCTATTTTTCCAATTAGTTAGGAATTATGATATTTATCTATACTTATCTTCAAATATTTTGATTAAATATTTTGTTGAATATATCTTATCTTCTTAAATATTTTGTTAGATTAATTTATATTCAATGTTTTTTTATTTTTTAATATGCATATCTTATTTAAGAAGTATTTCGAAATTTGTATTAAACTATTTAATCTTTAGCTGATGCATTTATTGTTTATATGCTTTTAAATCAAGTCGTTAATTATTACGTTACTTTTTTGTATATGACAAATATAGTTTAATCAATACTTCATAGTTTATAAAATTCACAGTATAGTCACGGAGTAAAATAAAATATTTAATTTCCTAAGATATAATAATGACAAGGGGTCGGGTCGGGTATACTACACCCGTTAACGTACATATTAATTTTTTTCCTCATCCCCACTTAAATCGGAGACGGGTCAGGTAAGGGTTAGTACATGTAATTCATATTACCTATTTATTAGTCAATTTAAATATATTTACATATTTCTATTTTCATTTTTTGTTTATTAAATAGTATTCTAAATATTAAAATTACAATTGAAATTACTGAGCTTTCTTGATAAGTTTTATCATCTTTTTACTTTTTAAACCATTAGAGTTTTTAGTAAATATTTTTTATTTTTGTCCAAAAAAAGGTAAATAGGCCAAGTACGAGTAAAAATTATCATATCTTTCCTCGGTACATTATTAAGTCAGGTGGATTTTTTTTATCTCATCCCTGACCGAATTACCTATTTAGTCGGCTACTCCATATCTTAACAAGATCGGGTACCTGTGGGTATCGAGTTTGTCGGGTCTTTTTACAACTCCTATTAAAGTCACTTAATAACATTCCATATCGAGTAAACACATAATAACTATTAGTTAATAGCAAGATAATCAAAACATTATAGTTCAATATAATTAATCATACATTACTTAACATTTCGTACTAATGTTAGATATAATTTGATTTAGTATCTTTTCGTGCAACGCACAAGTGATAATCTAGTTCTATTAATTAAAATTATATATATAAATAAATAGGCTGAATAACTTTTTACATACCCAAATTAGTTAGAATCTAAATAACAAATATTATTTGAGATTTATGTAGTATAGATAAAAGTAAATATTAAAAAGTTTCACACATGTGCGCGCATTTATGAACATACTATACTTTACACCCGTACTTTTCATAGACATATTAATATGAGGATATTAAAACATAATGTCTGAATAACTTTTTACATACCCAAATTAATTAGAATACAAAATAAAAAATATTGTTTGAGATTTGTATAGTATATATAAAAATAAATATTAAAAAGTTTTTATTAAAGCTTGAAAAGTTTCAAGCTTCATATTATAGATAAAAGTAAATATTAAAAAATTTCGCACATGTGCATTTACGGACATAATATGTTTTACACCCGTGCATTTTACGGATATATTAATATGAGAATATTAAAAAATGATGGTAAGAAATATGAAATTTGATATTGCTAAGGAAATGTTTAGATCTAAACTATATTGTTGAACGCAAATAATATTAAATCTAAATTGATATATTAGTTAGAATAAAAAATATAAATATTATTTGAGAATTATATAGTTTAGATAAAAGTAAATATTAAAAAGTTTTTACTAAAACTTGAAAAGTTTAAAGTTTCATATTATAGGTAAAAATATATATTAAAAAGTTTCACACCTGTGCACGCATTTACAGATATACTATATTTTACACCCGTGTTTTTCGCATACATATTAATATGAGAATATTATATTAAAACATGATGGCTGAATAACTTTTTACATGCCCAAATAAGTTAGAATACAAAATAACAAATATTGTTTGAGATTTATAGTATAGATAAAAATAAATATTAAAAAGTTTTTATTAAAGCTTGAAAAGTTTCAAGCTTCATATTATAGATAAAAGTAAATATTAAAAAGTTTTACACTTGTACATTCACGGACATAATATGCTTCACACCCGCACGTTTTAAGGATATATTAATATGAGAATATTAAAAAATGATGGCAAGAAATATGAATTTGATGCTGCTAGGATAATCACAGTTCACATACTTATATATGTTATATACTAAAATATTTTTCGATGATACATTAGATATTGAAATATATATGGTGTCCAAAAAAAGATATTGAAATATATAATACTAACGCATTTCCATTCTATCATATTTTTTTCATCAATTTAGTCATTGTCACACTATCTACCTCAACTACATATCCATTTATTTTTCTTTCCTTTTTTTTTTAATTGGAACTATTTATCCATTTCAACATCAGTCTATACAAAATACATGACCACCAATGTTTTGAAAATCGGATCAGATCGAACCGGTCGTTCAACTAGAAAAACTGGGAATGAGACTAAATTCGGTCTAGTTAGAGCCTAAAACAAAGAGATACCTCTCACGTCCTACAGTGCCAAAAATAACTATGAGGCAGGCATTGGTTCACGTCATTTTTGCCAAAATTTAGATGGAAGATATCTCCTTTTCTTTTTTATGTGATAAAGAGCATATCTTATAGTTCATGGTGCAAAGATTATTGGTAGTGTGTGAATATCTTATTTTGGTGGTTCAAATTGTCCGAAGAAAATGATACATATTTTTCTTTTTCCTCTGTATTTTGTTAACTTTTGTTTTCATTGTTAATATTTTAAATTTTAAGCATGAGTGACGTACATGGAGATGCTCGACACAAAATACTGATTGTGGGGAGATGCTCGACATCAAAAAATACTAATTGCGGTTCTACTTTTTACGTGACGCAACAAAAAAGAGAGAAAAAAAGGGGAAAAAAAAAGAAAGAAAGGAAAAAAAAAGGGAAAATTGTCTGCCTTTTATTTGTGTGGCAGCCATCGATCTATGCTAGCTGATAGCCCTTATAGCTTCCAACTTCTAGAGTTAGATTGAGACGTAGTGATTTTTTTTTTTCTTTTTCTCTTGGGAATTACAATTGATTGTAAGAGGAGGGAATCGAATGTTTAGTTAAAGATGTGAAAAGCGTACTTGAATACTATTAGATTTCATGAGTTTTCTCAATTAGAAAATTCTACTTCAAAAATTTCTTACAAATTTGTTTATTCAAAATGACGTTATATGACTTTTCCCCCTTTGAAAAAAAAATTATATCGTCATCATAGTTTTGAAAAGGCTGGTTTTCTTGAGGTTCAACAACCCCCGTATCATCATGATAGTTGATTTTAAGTGTTGTAATTATAGAAAAATAAAATAATACGACTATTATTATGTAAATTTTTATTTAATTGTGACATTAAATGATAAATAAAGTTAAAACTATATAAATGTGACTCACTAAATTATTGTAGAATCTACGGGTGCTTAGCACTGATGTAGGGTATAGCATTATTCTTATTCTTTTAGAATAATGGTGCATTTGATGGGAAGGTTGAGAATTTGAATTTATTTTTCATGAACAATATTTCTCCATATCCTCTCATGGGAATTTATTTTCCTTGGCCTAAAGTGGAAAATATTTTCCACAGAAAATAAATCTTTATTTAGTTAGACTAAGAAAATTTAGGTGAAATGTGACATTTTTTGTAGAAAAGAATTTGTAATCAAATACATCATAATTCTATTTGGACAAAGAAAGAAATAAAAAGTGTGACAAAAAAACATGTAATTATGTGATAATCATTAATTTAAAAATAATGTGATGTATTGAAAAAATAAGAACACGTTATGTGTCAATTTTATTTAACTTTTTATACCCCTTTGTTTAAATCGCACAAATTATTTTATTGTTATTGTTATTTTATGGTTTTGAAGGTGGGTTGATTCTGTTTGCCCCCTCCACCGAAAATGCGGGAGGCGGAGAAAAATCTCCGCCTGAGAGAAAAAAATTGCGAATAAATCCAAACTTGTAGACTTGGCAAGATTCAGTGTAGTGGAGTATAGAGTCAGCGAGACGGGACAGCGTTTTCTTCCGTGGACTGAGCACTAAACAGTGAACAAGGGTTTGGGGAAAATGGGAACAATTTGAAGGAGCTTTTACCAGTTTCAGTTACATCGATCTCTACAAGGTAATTCGTTTTCTTCCGTTCTTGATCACCAAACTTGAGAGGTAGATTCGGATCATTAAAATAATCGTCGATTCCAATGAAGACGCTATTGATTTTTTTTTTTTTTTTTAAAGTGACGATCTTACTTATGCAAACGTGATTTTTCCGAAATATTCCTCTTGAATTTTTGTTTTGGTTGATTATGGTTTCATCAATCGCCGCCGCGCCCGTGTTATCGGTGTATTGGACCCCAGCTGGCTCTGCCCCTTCGTTTGTGCATGTTTGTCATATGGGCGGTGCAGTGAATAAGAGTGTAATTAAAGACTTCCTCTTGTTTCTTTTGGACTATCTAGATTATAGTGTAGCCCAATCTTCTGTGCCAAACAAACACTTACTGGACAAAATTGTTTTTCAAACGTTAAAGAAGCTTCAAATGTGTTGATTTAGCTTGAAATGCAGTTGTTTTTGCTGATTCGAAAGCCTTATATGTGATGAATTTGCAAGTTTGAATTTTCTGTTATCAATGCTAACGTTGCATGGCTTGATACTTAAAAGATTCTTACTCAGTTACTCTTTCTAGGTTTCCTGATTTATGTAATTTATAAGCAGTTTTCTTCTAGTAAATTTTCTAGTTTTGATTGCATAAAAATTGTAGTCATGCATATCATGTTTTATTTGATAGGCTTCTGGTACCTCAATAAAAGATGCCAGATTCAGCCATGGAATTGGAGGAGAAACATGCCACTGGACATGGTCAACTAAGGGAAACCAACAATCATGTCACGTTGGATTTGCCAATACTAGAAAGGAGTGATTTAGAATCTAAATCAAGAAAGAAGTCTCCACTCTGGTGGATCAAGGTAGCAATATTGTGTTCATGTATAATAGCAATTGTTGCAGCCTTCTTAAAATGGGGAGCACCATTTCTCATAGACAAGGTATTTCAATTCTCTCTTTTGTTCTTCTTCTAGGTACATATCATTTAGGTTAAATATTGGGATGGTGATAAATAATAATTATAGCATTTCAAGATGAGGATTAAGGTTGCGCGGGACTTACGTGTTTGTAAATATAGTCTGGTCCAACAGTTAGTCCTAATTCCTTAAATGATTTACGTTGGGAGGGACTAATGATTCTGTAAACCTCTTTTTTAGACTGTTCAGTCTTCAATGATTCTCATAACCTGAATGCCTGTAGAGTAGAGATGAACTAACTTAAGACATCTTGACTTCCATCATTACAATCACCATTATTACATCATAGAAATTGTACTCGCCAATATCTTCATGTTTCTAGTATGTTACTAAGTAAAGACATGTGACCATATTGCAAAATTTGCTTGCAAGAATTCATGAAATTCTGGAGAGAGCTTATAATTGCTTTCAAACATTATCAATATGACTCTGATACTATGAATATTTCCAATCACAAATCCTAATCCTTTAGGATTTTCAATGTTATCATTTGTCCTATCCTGTTTTCATCTTTACAAATTAAAAGCTTGTCATATCTTACATTGATCATCACATTGATCAGGTTCTTTTCCCTGTCCTGCAATGGGCAACCGCATTGGGTCGTCCACTGCTCGCACTCATACTTGTAGCTGCTTTGGCATTCTCTCCTGTGTTTTTAATTCCTTCTAGCCCTATCATGATGCTCTCTGGCATGACTTTTGGTTATGGACTCGGGTTCGTCGTAATTATGGCAGGAACTGTTGTTGGGATGACCCTGCCATTCTTGATTGGTTTATGCTTTCGTGACAGAATTCATGTAAGAGACAAGCTACTTGTTCCCGTGCTTTATGAAATTGTATACTCTCTCTATTTTAGAATTGGTAAACTCTGGTTGCCTATTTCCAATTTTACATGTTGTCTCAGTTGCTCTATGCATCTGCAGCATTGGCTGAAGAGATGGCCTCACAAGGCTGCTATGATTAGATTGGTTGGAGAAGGAAGTTGGTTTAGTCAGTTTAAAGTGGTTGCTCTTTTTCGGATTTCACCATTTCCATACACAATATTTAATTATGCGGTAACGGTGACAAATATTCGATTTTTGCCCTATTTATGCGGCTCAGTTACCGGAATGATCCCAGAATCCTTCGTCTACATCTACAGGTCATCTCTCTCCCCCTAATACTTTTCCAAGTTCATTTTACCAGCTGAATGGATCAGTACTTGTTATTGTAAAGCAACTACTATAACAGCTTTTGTGTATAATGCATCTGTTTTCTGTTTGGGTTTATTTTCTATCAAGATCATTATAAACACCGATAGATATACTGGATGATAATGATTATGTCCGAGTCAACCTGGTTGACTTGTATTGTTTAATGTAAATGGATTATCAGATAACATGTGTTTGTCTTTTTATGGAGCAATGGCGATTTTTTTTCCCCTCGTTCTTTTTTTAACCTGCAATTTTGGTTGTCTTCTGGTTCTTTCTCTGCAGTGGCCGTTTAATAAAGACGTTAGCTGATGTCAAATACGGGAACCATCATCTGAGTGCAGTGCAGATTATCTACACTGTTGTTTCCGTCGTCGTTGCAATCACTGCCGTAGTAGCTTTCACAATCTATGCCAAGAAAAAACTACAGTCTCTTAAGAAGGTAAGTGCAGAAGGGGAAGATGATGTCTGTGGAAACTGCAATGAAGGCAACATCTCTGCCGGTGGGAGGAGCAATCAAGGTGAAGAAGGGGGCGGCCGTGTCAATGGAGAGCACAATGAAGGCGAAGGCCTTCCCAGTGGAAAGAGCACGAGACGCAAAAGCGAAAGCTCTGCCAGTGAAGAGAAAAATAGACATGAAGGCAAATACTCTGTTTTTGGGAAGAGCGGTGAAGACGGAAGCGGCTTCGGCAATATAGACAACATTTCCGAGCTGCATACGCGTCCTCTCGAGAGACGACATAGCTGTAGAGTTTAAACCTTGCGTCAGTGATTTCGCATGTAGGTAAAAAATTATGCGTGTCACAGTGACAGGTGACATGACATGTA
The DNA here is from genome assembly GCA_963692815.1 of Nyctanthes arbor-tristis. Classification (NCBI taxonomy): domain Eukaryota; kingdom Viridiplantae; phylum Streptophyta; class Magnoliopsida; order Lamiales; family Oleaceae; genus Nyctanthes; species Nyctanthes arbor-tristis. The sequence continues at coordinate 75,562 of CAVNYN010287630.1, read as the reverse complement.
CATACATCGACCTAATTTGTCGAAAGTTATTAGGTCCTATGTCCATCTTCCATCTTGTTAGAAGCAAACTCCCACTCAATTTGTTAAAACTCCTGAGGAGTTATTTATCATAAATTATCATGTAAGCCGGTTTTCGAGAAATGATTTTAACATTTTCAAAATGCCAAAAATTCATTTACTTTCATATTTATGAACATGTATTTCTGCCCTATACCCTATATTAAAAGAGCTAGTTTGCCTTTCCCTGTTCAGAAATTTTCTAAGAAGATAAATAAGGCTCTTTATGAAAGAGCTTTACCTTGATATGACATAAATCTAATAAAAGCAGCCCTCACATAGTGTGGAGCTGGTTTTGTTGGATTCGTATCAAATAAAGGTAAGTCTCTTTTATAAGGAGCCTTATCTAGTTTTGTAGAAGTACTCTTCATGTTCATCCTTCGGTCGTCATTTTCATTTTTTTGCCTTTTTTTTTTTTTTTGATTTTTTCAGGGCTTGTTTGTTGCATGCTAAAATAATTCCAACTTATATTCATTCTTTTCATAATTATAATATTGTTTTGAAGTCGAAATATATGCAATATTGGCAGGGGCGGATCTAGGATGAGATAATAAGGGGGGCTTACAATTTTTTTTTTTTTTTAAAAAAAAAATTCTATTGTAGAAAATGGTTGAAAAGATTATGAGATAATAATTTTTACCTTTCGATTTTGTATATATATTTGGTACAATATCAAATTGAACGATAGAATATGTTAAAACAAAAGACTGCAATACAAATATTTTACACAATTATTAAGTCATACAACTTTCTCAAATTATATAAAAACGATATAACGATGCATGCACACAGTGGAGTAAGACTTTGAAATAGAAGTAAGATTAATTCTCTATTTTATTTTTCATAATATGCATCATAACTATTTACCAACTCTTCAAAATAGCATTAAGAACTTGCTTCGGTGATTAAGAAATATAACTTGCAAATAAGTCAAATGAGATATTCACTATGAATTATATTTTTTGAACATATTTCAAGTTGTCACTTTTAAATCACTATTACGAACACATTGTTTAACAGCTTTACAAATTGTAATATGTGTTATTGAAGTAGGCCTTGAGAGTATATTTCAAATTAGTAATTAGAAGTTATGTAATATATAATAGTTGGAACTCAAAATTGATCTAAGTAGTAGCCAACAAAATAGAAACTAATTAAGAAAATTGAATATTTTTTAGGATTGGTGGGCTTGAGCCCACCTTGCCCATATGCTAGATCCGCCCCCGAATATTGGTGTCGAATCAAAAATATCAATACGAACTTTAATGGGAGTTAACAAGAAAAGTCAAGTTATATATATGTTGTATGTAATATAGACCCTATATCAAAAGAGCTAGTTTGCTTTTTCCTGTTTATTATTTGGTCGTCATTTCCATTTTTTTTTCCTTTTTTGTTTTGTTTTGTTTTTGATTTTTTGGGGGTTTGTTTGTTGCATGATTAAATAATTCCAACTTATATTCACTCTTTTCATAATTATATAATATTGTTTTCAAGTCGAAATATATGCAATATTGGTGTCAAATCAAAAGTCACAATATAAACTTTAATATGAGTTAACAAGAAAAGCTAAATTATATATATGTTGTACGTAAATTTATATTAAACGTATCTCTATACACATACATATACATATACACATGCACATTATTAAAAGAGCCACTTTCCTTTTCACTATTCATAGTTTGGTAGTCTTTTTTCCTTTTCGTTTTCTTTTTTTTTTAGGTGTGTTTTGTGGCATTTTCCTTTTTTCATCATTTTCATAATCATGATATTATGTTAAACTTGAAAAATATACAATATCTCTATTCACATTTTCATATAGCCTTGTTGATTGGCACCATTCACACTTTCTTGGCCTTCTCTCTCTCTCTCTCTCTCTTAAAGATTTTGTGCCTTGTTTGTTTTTTGTTTAGTCAATTTTGCTTATTTTTATTCTTTTAATAATTATAATATTATTTTGAAGCCGAAATATAAGCACTATTGGTGTCACATTAAAGAAAATATGAACATTAATACAGTTAACAAGTGAGAGCAAACTATAGACATATTGTGCGTAAAATTATTTCAAATATTAAAGGTAAAAGTTTTACTTTATAGTTTTTAATTCAGTTGACGCCTCAATATTTTAAGATTAATTTATTTGAGTCCAATAATAATATTAATTGCGAGAGTTTTGATCTAAAACCAACTATTCGTAATAAAACAAATTCATGATGCGACGAAATGTGGCACATAAACGTGAGACTAAAAGAATATATATTAATTTTTTGTTAGACTACATTATGAATGGAATTTGTTTACCATCTATTAATTCAAGATACACTTCAAAGGAAAAAAATTGAATCAAGATTATTTTCAAATAGAGTTATATTTGATTCATAATTTAATTCATTTGATCATACATTATTAGTTTCAATTCGACTTCAATTTTTTAGCCGAGTAACAAATAATTAATATTAAATTTTCTAAGTAAATTCTGTTGAAGTTCTATTTATTTAGTTAAATAATGATAAATTCAAGTAAATTCATCATTTAACTCTAAACTACCGAAATATTCAAGACTCTTCTATTAACAATCAAACCTTTTATAAATTATTATTATTACAACACCGACAATTATCATTACAAAATTCATTTTATTTATTATCATTAAACCTTATTTAATAATTCTAACAGACATCGTGCAACGCGCAATCTCCAATTAGTATTTATAAAAAGAAAGAAACATCTTGTAGAGCTTGAGGGTTCAGTGAACATGGTAGCAATCAATACTTAAAAGCATATTTACCTATTTGCATAAATTACAACAGAAAACAAAATTGAAATACCGAAGGAGCATGTTAAGAAATTTTAGATACTAGACGGTGATATGGCATGTCATTAGCACATTATTATCCTCTTCAAAATCACATCAATAGCTTATTACATATGTAACATTATTTGTTTAGTGTTATAACAATAGAATAGAAGACGTCAGTCAATTAAATTAAAAATTTCACTCAGACCTACCCAAGCTCTTTCTAGTAGGAACTTTCAACCATACCAACAGGCTTTTGGATTTGACCATTATATCGTGTTTTATTTTGAACAGGCAACAAGTTCAAAATGTGGGTATTGAGTATTGACTTCTCGAATTTTTTTTTGAAAATGTCTTCGAGGCCCACACGACGAATACGACACATTATTAGAGAATTGTTATGTGTACACGAAAAGTATACAATTTTTATATATACACTTTTAAATTTACTTACACTCTATAAAAATTATAATTTTAAAAGAAGATAGAATAAAAGATATTTAAGTAAATACAAAAATATAAAAAAGTATATGAAAGTTGTACACTTGCGTGTATAAATATTATTCCACCACATTATTATATTGAGAAATTTATTATTTTTTCTTGGGCTTGAAGCATAAGCCAGACAGTGACACGTTACATTCAAACACTCCAAATTCACAGGACGCAAAACCCTTCTAAAAGCCACTGCCCCCCTCCCCCGGGGGTTTCTACGGCGGCGTAAAACGCAGAGGATCAAGAATGGTATGAAAAGAACTGGGGGCTGTTGGATGTATTGTGGTAAATCGAGATGCCGACTTTTACAGCTATTGCTTTGGAGAATTTGCTGGAGCCCCGAGTGCGGGATTCCTGCAAAAAGCCCGGCAAACCTGGCCCAGAAGTGTTGAAAGAGGAAAGTGGAGTTTCGGAAAAGAGGGAGAGCTCGGGTGCGAATCTGAGAGCTGGAGGCTCGAGGCATATTTATATATCGCCGGCTCTGTATACAACCCCGGAACCGGCTCCGATTCCGGAGAGTTCGTCACCCATCCCGTCCTCACCTTCGCCATATGTTGTCAACCACAAGCGCCGCGGTGGCGGCCAGAATCGTAGTCGGGCAGTTGACAGGTGTGAAGTTCCTGATTTGTCCGATGGAAATGATTTGAGCTTAAAGGGGGTGGTGGCGGTGGACAGTTTTGTAAATGAGAATGAGGAGTTGGAGATGAAAAGTGATGGTGAGGTTGACGATGATGGAATTTTCGATCAGAGGAGCGAGGGCGTGAGCGTGGGAGGTCTTCATGAACTGAGTGATTTTGAAGGCCAGCAAACCGAGAGTCGGAGCATTGGGTCTGCTCAAGGGGAATTTTTTGATGCTATTGATGGTAATTTGATGTTTCTAGCTTTGTGAATGGCATTTAGTTGGTGAATTCTATATCAAATTCATTTATGCATATTTTATAGCGAATTAGCCATGCATATGATTCCAATATTGAGTGTAGTTTCTGTTTCTGTCAACAAATACTGTGATTCATGTGTTGAGATAAACAAGAAACTAATTATATTCCAGTAAAATAGAGAATCATATAAGTCGTTAGCTATGGTAGATGAATGACATGGCATTTTCAATGTTGGACGCAAAAATGGGGAAGATGAAAGAGCTTAAGCTCGGGATAAAGCCCTGACAGATAATCATCACGAAGAGGATGATCTCCAGGTGTTTATGTTTATAAATTATGTATCCTTACAACTTGTAGAAACAAGAAAAACTGAAAAGAAAGTCATTTGGATAGTTGTAATGCAATTGCTGAGTAGTGATTATAAATTTATAATTAGTTTTGTATGTCATTTTTTTATGAGATGGATTTAACGAAGTGAAGTGTTATTAACCAATTGTCTGCCTGGTTTTTTTACAGAATTTTGTAACAGTTCGTCAAGTGGATCTCTACGTGGATTTAGGATCGAATCAGACTTGGAGGCTACACGATGCTGTCTTCTTGAGGAAATTGAAAGGCGAAAAACTGCTGAGGAGAATCTTAAGTTAATTTGCTTACAGTGGGAGAGAATCAGTAATCTTATGTCTCAGACAGGGTTAACATTTCCCCCACCACCAACTGTTAATGATAGCATGCAGCCATGGAACAATTCAATGGATCTACCATCCCAAGAAGTTGCCGTTGCTAGGTTTGTGGCTGAAGCAGTAGGAAGAGGTCTGGCACATGCTGAAGCTGAACTTGCTGCTAAGTCAATCCTCGAATCCAAGGACCAGGAAATTTCACGTTTACAGGACAAACTGCTATATTATGAGACAGTGAATCATGAAATGTCCCAAAGAAATCTTGTTGGTACGTTTCACACATTACGATCTTTTTTCATCTTGAAAAGTTTAGGATCAAAGTACTTAACAAATTGAGCATGCTTGGCTTAGCCTAAATAGTTTAATTTTAGATAAATACATTAAAAGGTTAAAATAATTTTATTTTCATTTATCAAAGTCGGAAATAAGTTAATCTCATAAGTAATGAAGTAAGAGTTACTCCTGAAAAAACTCAAAGAGTGTCCCGTCCTTTAGCTTTGGGCAAACCTGCTCAGAATAACATTTCACCATCGTGCTGACACTGGTCTTATACTTGCTCTTCCTGTTCTATGGGTTTTAACTGCATTTAGTAACTAAAGTATCTACTCATTCAGAGTTGCTACATTCTTATTGGTACCCTGGAGACTTCATAAAATTTTCAAATGTGCATCATGTTTGTGTAGGTTACTTTTGACAAGGCATGTTAAGAGGGCCAACTCTGAGAAACCAGGGCCGGGTTCCTTACAAAGCCCGGTCTCCAATGAGATGCTGACACTTCACCTGTGCCAGGTGAGGTGTCAGCCTGTGATTGGAGACCGAGCTTCATAACAGAACCCGGCCTTGTTTTCATAGCCGGACTGATGTTAAGAGTGTTTCCAAGAGATACTCCATTTATAGAAGAGCATCTTTAAATCTAAAGAGTAAAATTTTCAAACTCTCTTTTTTTAGCTCTTATTTCACAGTTTTCAAGAAAAATTTATTGTGCTGTCTTATTTTTAATTAATATCCACCTTAGGAAATATATCAATAACCAATAAAATTAATGATAATTTGTATAATTAAAAAATTAGAATTTGAAACTTGTACCCATTTATTGATAGAGAGTGGGTTTAGCTCTCTAAATTTGAAGAGCCAAATCTCACTCTATAAATTAGAGAGATTGTTGGAGTATAATTTTAAAATTGCCCTTTAATTTAGAGAGTATTTTAAATTTAAAGAGCCTCTAGGAGTACTAGAAATTTGAGATGCTTTAAGATAGCCTAGTATTTATGTTTCCTGAGTACTTATTCTGAAAAAAAGGGGGAAAATGCTATTCAGTTCTGGGTCAGGCTTTTAGGATTCATAGCTAATGGATGAAAACTTTTTAGTTTCTCAAGAGAAACTAATGTGCATCATGTTTCTTATGGGAGTTTTCTAAGCATATAGTAGTTTGAATAATTTGCATGTTTCTCTCGCTTTTGCATGGTTCCTTTTGGACATTGGTTTTGCCATATGATTGCTCAAGTGCGCGAAAAGATTATTTGCATTGATTTCGGCATGTGAAATTTTGTTCTTGGTTTAGTTATTCCTTGTGTCAAATATGCAGCTGTTGCGCGGAGGCATCAGCAAAGGAAAGGAAGCCCTCGTCGGTGGTGGTGGAGTGTTGTAGGATTGTCCGTTGCTATTGGGGCTTCTCTGATTGCTTATACATACATTCCACATTCAATTAAACATGAGTCACCACTGGGCACAGGAGATTCAGCCGACGCATCTCATGTCAGCACCTCGGAAATCTATTAGACAGTAGACCTGGATGAAAATCTTTGCTATAATAGTGTTCTAGGCTTCTAGTTAGTGTTTTGGTTTAGAGCTTAGGCAATTAAATCCAAAGTTAGACTACCATTGATGCAGCTGCTGTTTTGCTTGAATATTGTGGTACTGTTCTATTTTAACATCTCCCCACCTGTACAAGTTAGTAATATATCCAATGTTTATTTTCGTGTGCATGATTCTTAAGCAGATTACACTTGTTCTGGAAATTATTGAAGAAATTTTTAATTCAAATGTCACAAGTGCTTGTGCTCATGATCAAGAATTATTGTACACATCCAATTGCCAAAATATTATTTATAGGAGGGGAAAGGAACAAGGGTAATAAATAATAATAATAATAATAATAATAATAATGGATAACCCGTCACAACAAAGAACTTGAAGAGATATCATCAATCATTAACGTACTAAAAGAAGTGTTGGTCCCTTGAACATGTTCTACGGTAATATTAGTCACAGCTATTTGTTGTCTAAACATCTAGTGGTGGAACCATATAATAACTGAAGAATTAAGCCAAGTTCATGAATTCAGAAGACCACCACGTCTTTCCCCTCTTTGTCGAACACCTCATGCATAGCTCAGTGCAAGATCATGCCAAGCGTCTACGTCAACTTGTTGGGTCTCCAGATCTGAGGAAACAGATTCAAGTTAAACAACTATGGAACTCCAGATCCAAGGAAAAAAATTCAAGGTATAACCACAGAACCAACGAAGGAACAATAGGAAGAAATAGGATGGCTAATGGCAAAAGATGGCAATCTTGAGCACATTGCTGTGAGAAAGAAAAGATTACATAAAATAAATCAACATATGAATTGTGGATGAATGCAATATGATCTGGTTGTTGGAAATGACAAGTTTTTCATTGAATGATGAACTACTAACTTTTCCTGACTACGGTTTAGGAAAGCCTCAGAAAAGCAAGATGAAAAGAAGTAAACAAATTCCACTAGAAACACTTCAATGCAGATCATACCGTATTTAATTCATACTGATCTTTAACCATCTTTAGTTCTTCAATGAGAGTGATGCATATATAATTAGGCCAGAGACAAGTCCCATTTGCAAAACATGCATTGCACTTTATCTACAGTTTACTCTTCTTGAGAGCACATACATACTTCATACATAATTGTGTGAGAGCAAGCTGAAGAGTTCCCTTCAAATCCAAGATAAAGGACTGAGGAGGGTTTGGTTATGCTTAATGTGGATATTTTGACACATGAATTTAACCAGTGCATGATTTGGGAGCAACTCCTCCGTTTGCCTTGCCTACTAATTGGGCTGAAGGGAGCTCTCAGTGAGCAGCCGCTTCACACACATGCATAAACATTTTCTCATCCTTCACATTCATTTTCATATGCGCCATCAAACATCATCTTTTCTCCCCCGTAGCATTGTGACTTCTTCTATCTTTAATGAAATGCTATTTTATTTATCAGGAGATGAGAAAAAGAATGGATACATAATACATTGCTTCACGGGACACAGAGAGATCTCGAGCATCAGGCTGACAGAGCCCAGGTTTAAATTGACGCACTACAAAGAAAATATGTAATTACCTTATAATAATCATCCAAAAAATTAATAATGCAAGTTGTACTCTGTAAACTTTCATTGTTTTTAATGTAATATGTAACAAAGTTCATTCCCGATCTATGAAAAGCAGAACTGCTTGTTTTCTAAAGTCAATTATGATTATTAAAAAAATAAAAATAAAAATGAACCGCATGAAGTTACAAACATCTCAAAAGTTTAATCAGGAAAAGCATCAAGATAGTTTATTTCATGAGATTTGCACTCGTCGATTTCTAATCAAAGTGGAACTCCGTATTCACCCAAGGAAAGCTAGAGAATAGCCAACCGCTAACCGTTAGATTTACAGCATGTTGTAAATAAGCATATTAATTACCGTACTTGACAACAGAAAAACTCATACCAAGAACACAGGGGTAGAAAAGCAGACAAAAGATCTTAAAAATCCACTAACATATTCACAACTAAACCAGTGAATATAGTTAAGATGATACCTGACATTCAAATTTTACATATAAGACATTGACAATTAGTAACAACACCTTTCACATCTATAACGCAACAAAAATACAAAAAGCTATTCGATCAAAAGCAAATAATATAGTAGAAGTATATAGCAATATGCAAAGATGACAGTAACACAGGTAAAGAAATCAAGTTTACATTTTTATACTAGCTAGGGATCAGACTGTTTCCCAAATCATCCTCTAGAAGATAACACTATCACTTCAAAAAAAAAAATGCTTTTATCCTCCTTCTTGCCTATTTTGGGCAGAGAAATGATGTCTAGAAGTTGATTTTGTCTCAATACAAGGAGTACATATGGTAACGTACGGAAATTTGAAGTCCATCCTCAAGTTCTGTGCCATGATATCTCAGCTATGATGGAATAATAAGAACTGTTGCAAAGGTATGTCATTTATGAAAGATCTTAGGGCTAATCTATTCATTATTTGATCAATGGTATAGGATATTTAAACTTCTGCACATACTTCCTCATGAAAATGTAATGGCTGATCAATCACTATTGAGTTTGCACCAAACAGTTGATGAATGTATCTTGAGAAAATTTAGAATTATAAGTGTGATTATGATATGAAAACACAGAAACTAGGAAGAAAAGATCTTGATTTAAGACACTTGTCAATAACTTGCCAAATTGCGTAAGTGCTTCAAAAATCGCATATATTTCGTAAGTTTTATACCTCTCTGAATTATAGATATGTAGTGGAAGTATCCAATCAGGCTTCAGAACAAATGGAAGATTACAAAATTGATCCTTTTAGGAAATTTTGTAAGGATATTTCACGCATACAAATAGCATCAAGTATTGTCGACACCAGGCATTCAACCCCCCACCCCACCCCAACAACAACCCACCCAAAAAAAAAAAAATAGATAAACTAAAGGAAGAAGAATAACCTCTGTCCCCTTTCTCCTCTCCTCAAGCAACTTCAGGTTCAGTGCAAGTCACTGAACTTGTTTTATCCCGGGAGAGATAGGGTGTAGGCATCAAAATAAGCACCAGAACATACTGGATAATGTCAATTAAGTTCTCATAGATGGGGAAAAAACACTTACTTGAGTCTTCAGTGTCATCAGTCCTAGAGGCCAGTACAGGTGGTAAGGGAAGATCTGAAAGAGCAAACATTAAAGTATACAACACATAGGACGAGGTAATCAACTTGAAAAGTTACATTTAATAAAACTAAATTCAACATTTAGTTCCCAACAGACGAAGTACCATCATCAGGAAGAGTGTCTCTCATCCATTCTTCATCCACTATATCTATGAGAATACCCAGGTTCAAATCCGCCATTATCTCTACTTCAAACTAAAGATATAAAATTCCGGTCAGAAAACTGGATTTAAAGAAACAAAAAAATTTGAAATTGGAATTTACAGAGGAAGTCCAAATTCACCAAAAGAAATTTGTAAACTTATGCATCTGCAAAGAGCAAAAGACTGATAAAATGTGTAATTCAGAATTCTTCATAGTTCATACCAGTCGACTGCTATTTTTGTCAAAGCAGCGTAATGGAGTCCCCGGGAGGGACGACGAATTTGTCTCACTTATCTTAAATTATATAATTTTCTTCTTAGTTGAGGAAAGAACCCGAGGACGGAAGGATCCTAATTTCACCTTTCGAAAGAGTCGATGACCAACTCGGAAAACCTAGAAGGTAGAAACCGGTTATCCTTTTCTTTCTTTTAAATCCCAGCCCCCAAAAGGATTAGAGAAATGGCAAGGTGGGTCCGTAACTTTGAAACTTTTGTAATATAGAGCTTTGAAAATAGGGTAATTTTCACTATAGGTCCGCAATCTTTTAACTTTTTATCAATTTTGCCTATATTCTTTGTTTAAGCCTACTAGGCCCCCAATCTTTCATTTATTATCTCATTAGGTCCCCAACGTCACTTTTTATATCCAACCTTTCAATTTTAACCATTAACTCATATCAATATGACTATTATACCCTTAGTTCTTTATTTCCGATATAAGTCTCCCTACCTTTTAAGTTTTATATAATTTTGTCCCTATAATTTTTTTGGGGCATATATGACCCTTAACATTTCTTTTATTGTCAAGTTACATTCCTAATAACAACTTCCGTCATCAATCTTTGAATTAATAATGTTAATTCCTATTAAAATTGTTATTATACCCATAATTATTTAAATAAAAAAATAAACAATATAAAATAAGAATTCCATCCATCCTAGCTTGTAGTGATAACAAAAAAACTCGATTTACGCCAAACTTACTGAATACCTAATTGGACTTTAAAAAAAAATAATTTCCAATATAAGAGTCATTATAAATTAGACTAGGTTTTTTGGTTGATCACATATTAAGGATATATATTATGGTGGATCCACATAAAAAAAATCATTTTCATTTTACAAAACTGAAATCAAACCTTAATGTACTAATTTTAATTTCTTGTAGATCCACAATTGGTAGATTAGACTAGACTAAGACGAATAACAAATCGATGGCAAATTAGGTTGAAAATCACAAAGAGAAGCAAGAAATTAAATTATAATTAAAGTATTATTAGGTTATCTTTATTTTTTATAAATCAAAAATCAAATTTTTTAGAATGGATCTACTTAATCTGTATCCGACACGTGATTTGTGGTAGATCAAGAAATCCGATTTGATTTGTCAGGCTGATACTGAGATCAACAACTTTCTTCGAAGCAAATTTGATATCCGTTGACCGTTATAGATATATTTTTTTGTTATCATTATTTCTTATTGTTGTTACTGGGTTGTGTTGGAGTGAGTTAAAGTTGGTGGACTTATTATGTTATATTATTCTTTATTTTTTATTTAATAATTAATCGTATAATGATGAGTTTTGATCTAACACCATATGTGTGGCACCATATGGTGCCATACAGACATATGATGTGCATCAGGGCATATGTATGGTATCATATGATGCCATATATATATGGTTTTATATTTAGTATAATGATAGTTTTAAAAGATATTAACAGTAAAAATTAATGGTATAATGACATTTTTAAAATATATTAGGTATGTACAATGTTAATGGGAATATAACAAGACAAAAAATAAAAGATTGGGGCTTCTCTGAGTCCAAAAAATGATGGAGACAAAATTGTGTAAAAATTGAAAGGTTGGGATATATAGTGGAAATAAAGAATTAATGGTATAATAGTTATTTTGATGGGATTAATGGTGAAAATTGAAAGGTTGGGGACGAAAAGTGACATTGAGAACATAATATAATAATAATTGAAAGATTGGGGACTTAGTGGGCTAAAAAAAAGAATGAGAACAAAATTGATACAAAATTGAAATATTGGAGACTTAGAGTGAAAATTACCCTTAAAAATACAATATAGATTCAAAAAATTTTCAAATATTAGCCCTTTTTTAGAATCACGAAAAATTATCTTATATAAAAATTGAAGATAAAAGATGTAAGAATATTAATTACCTCTGACTTTTCATGTCGAGATGAGAATGGAAGGGATTAGTGTTAAGAATGCGAGATTCCAATCCAAGTTGTCGAAACAACGGTAGAATATTGATTCTCTTTCACAATTTCTTTCGATTCAACGATTAGTTTGAATTTTTGACATACAAATGCGTTTCTCTTTCGTAATTATTATGTCACGAGTTTGAGAGCAAAATTTTTAAGTATGACCAATGATATAGTCTGATTTTTAGATAGACACATATGAACCTTTTATGTGTTACGCAGGTTTCACCAACTTGATTCTTTTAAACATTTTCAAGGATAATCGAGCTCTACCAACTTGACGCCAATAACTCTTCTACTACAGAATTCATTCAAGTCCATTTGATATTTGAATTATTTTTCCTTGACAAATGATATAGTCTGATTTTTAGATAGACACGTATGAACTTTAGTGTACTACCTAGGTTTCACCAACTTGATTCTTCTAGATATTTTCAAGGATAGTCGAGCTCTGCCAAGTTGACACCAATAACTCTTCTACTATAGAATTCATTCAAGTCCATTTGATATTTGAACTATTTTGCCTTGATTTGATGAATTATAAATTACATGGTCTAAACTCTAGAGTCCAAAATCCAAAAAGATTTTTCTTGGCCCCCAAACGCGCCAAACACTTCATCTAATCGTTTCTCTCCTGCAAATAGAGGAAACGTACTGTTCAATTCAATCGACTCAGCTCCCGGCAGCTCTGCAATTTTTTCGGCATGGCAATGGCGCTAACTACCTTTGTTTCTCGCTCACTTGTCATATCCAAATCCAGATCCTCTTTCTTCCAGCTATTCAGCCGCCTCTTCATTCATTCCTCCACTCCATTACCGCCGGTTTGTTTGTTCCGAATTCCCTCCAGAGCTCACGAATCAGCCTTCCCTTCCTTCCCCGTCACAAGGTGGTTTTGCAGTCCCGCGGAAACGCCGACTCCGACGAAACGAAACCCCAAATTGGTAAATTTCTCGCTTCCTTCCGATTCTGACTCGGAGTCCGACGAATCAACTCGAAAAACTGCGACGAAACAAGTTGACAAATCCAAGCTTCCCCCACCGTACGACCCGTTTAACAAAAAACCCGTGATAGAAGAACCTGAAGATCCCAAAAACCTCCAAGAAGTCTTCGCGAAATTACGAGAGGATGGGCTCATGAACAGTGCAGTCAAGATGTTCGACGGATTGTCCCAAGACGGGCTGACCCACGAAGCATTAGAACTCTTCTCCCAGATCAAGGATAAAGGGAAAATGCCCGACGTAGTGGGACACACAGGGGTGATGGAGGCTTATGTGCAAGCCAGCCAGCCGAAGGAAGCTCACAAGGTGTACCTGAGAATGCTGGCCAGTGGGGTGCTGCCTAATGCATATACATATAGGGTGCTCATACGAGGACTGGCCGAGAGTGGAGACGCGAAGATGGTGAAGGAGGCGCGTAAGTATGTTGATGAAATGGTAGGTCGGGGAATGCGGCCGAATGCCGGGATCTGCATCGGGACTTTTGAGGGGATGCTGAAATTTGGGTTGGAGGAGGAAGGGAGGGAAGTCCTGGAGATGCTCAAGGAAAAGGGTCTTGTGCCAGAGGAGAATAAGGTTAGAGAAGCTTTGAAGAATAAGAGAGGGACTGTTTATAGGACAGTGATGAGTGTTTTCTATGGGAAGTGAAAGTCATGTAATACGTCTACGTGAACCAGTTAATTAACTGGAGTTATCGCGAAGTTCATCTAATTTCTCCCCTTTGCCAATTTCAACCGTGGCTTTCTACTTTTTCAGTACTATATATTCAAACTTCTCTAGCAAACATGGTCTTATACTTAAAAAGAATGTGGCGTTGGATCACATTCATTAGCAGTGAACGTATCAATCAATCCTCAACATATTCACAAAGAAAAAGATAGCTCAAAGGGAGGACAGCCAAAGAATGGCGCTTGGAAAGCAGGTGTAGCAATCTGGGGATGAAGAGAATTTTCAACGAGTCTTCGGATACAAAATGATGTCAATTCTATATGCCTTCCTCCTCACTTACAATGTAAATAATTTGAAGATGGACAAAAAAGCGTGAAAGTAACCAGACAAGGAAATTGTTTCCAGTTGGGAAGACACTGCAATAGTTATGTATATGCAACAAAATCCTCCTAAACAGTATGAGTGATATCAAGTGTCAAGATGCTGAGAAGTGGATGCCACGAGAAAAAGACGAGGAGCTGAAGCTTTTCGTCTAATCCAGGAGATTTTCCCACCCAATCTGAACCCCAGATGCTAGCTCAGGCAAGAAGCCAAAGAGGCTTGTCTTGGGATTAGTAGAAACCTTCACCCGATTGCAAGTAGTCATTGAACGACTATGCAATCAACAAAAATTACTAATAGCCTCTCTTGCTAGGGCACTCAGATGCCCGATGGCCAGTCCGTCCACAGTTGAAACATGCACCTCCAAAATTTCTGTTCAATAAATATGAATGCATATCAAACAACCACTTTGACAGGTTATTAGGTTTAAAACAGGTTTTTCAATGTTTAACAAACACCAATTATGGTCCAGTTTCCCCTTTTTTTTTG
>CAVNYN010287630.1:0-60735 GCA_963692815.1 Nyctanthes arbor-tristis | reverse complement strand
GGTGATGGAGGCTTATGTGCAAGCCAGCCAGCCGAAGGAAGCTCACAAGGTGTACCTGAGAATGCTGGCCAGTGGGGTGCTGCCTAATGCATATACATATAGGGTGCTCATACGGGGACTGGCCGAGAGTGGAGACGCGAAGATGGTGAAGGAGGCATGTAAGTATGCTGGAGAAATGGTAGGTCGGGGAATGCGGCCGAATGCCGGGATCTGCGTCGGGACTTTTGAGGGAATGCTGAAGATTGGGTTGGAGGAGGAAGGAAGGGAAATGCTGGAGATGCTCAAGGAAAAGGGGTTTGTGCCAGAGGAGAATAAGGTTAGAGAAGCTTTGAAGAATAAGAGAGGGACTGTTTATAGGACAGTGATGAGTGTTTTCTATGGGAAGTGAAAGTCATGTATTACGCATAGTGAACCAGTTGATTAAATGAGTTATCGCGAAGTTCATCCCATTTCCCCCCTTTGCCCATTTCGATTGTGGCTTTTCTATTTTTTCAGTACTATATATTCAATCTTCTCTAGCAAACGTGGTCTTATACTTAAAAAGGAATGTGGCTAGACATCATGTACTTCAAAACATGGTCAATAGCATCATTCATTAGCAGTGAACAACGCATCAATCAGTCCTGAACATATTCACAAAGAAAAAGATAGCTCAAAGGGAAGACAGCCAAAGAAAGGCGACTGGAAAGCAAGTGTAGTAATTCTGAGGATGAAGAGAATTTTCAACGAGTCTGGATACAAAATGATGTCTATTCTATATGCCTTCCCCCTCACTTACAATGTAAATAATTTGTAGACAAGAAAAAAAAAAAAAAAAAAAAAAAAGAACAGGCAAGGAAATTGTCTCCAGTGGGAAGACGCTGCAATAGTTATAAAGATGCAACAAAATCCTCCTAAACAGTATTGAGTGATATCAAGTGGGTTTATCGAGATGCTGAGAAGTGGATGCCACAAGAACAAGATGAGGAGCTTAAGCTTTTCGTCCGTCCAGGAGATTTTTCACACCCAATCTGGACCCCAGATGCTAGCTCAGGCAAGAAGCCAAGGAGGCTTGTCTTGGGATTAGTAGAAACCTTCACCCGATTGCAAGTAGTCATGGAACGACTATGCAATCAACAAAAATTACTAATAGCCTCTCTTGCTAGGGCACTCAGATGCCCGATGCCCAGTCCGTCCACAGTTGAAACATGCACCTCCAAAATTTCTGTTCAACAAATATGAATGCATGTCAAACAACCACTTAAACAGTCCTAAATTGCAGGTTATTAGGTTTTAAAACAGGTTTTTCAATGTTAAACAAACACCAACCATGGCAAAATTTCTAAGGAGAGTATTACTCTCCCCTTAAGGAGCGTACACCTCCTGTGTGGCTGTATGTGGTTGGAGCTTAAGGGACCCTCAATCCCCCACTATGGTCCATTCTCTTTTTAGACTTTTTTTTTTTTTTTTTTTTTAGTGGGGGTAGGGTTGGGGGGGGGATGGTCCAGTTTCCTTAAACCTGAAAAAACGAAGAAATATGGACCACAAAAAGGTGAAAGACATACCTGTCACTACTTCCTAAAGATGAGGAGCGTCCCGATCGCCTATCACCAATTAACCAATCACTGCTACTGCTTCTCGAGCTTCTAGACCAGCTGCTTTCACCTCTTCTCACACGACCACCTCGCCTAACATTGTCTTCATCATCATCGTTGTCCAACCAATCCCGGGAAGATCTAGTACCCCTCCGGTCCTTTGAATCTCTACGTGAGCGCCTATCGTTGTTTGAAAACTGGCCATAGTAATCACTAGGTGGCCCATCATCTTGCAAGGCAGGCAACTAAGAAATAAAGGATAAAGAATGAGATAACAAATCCATATTAAATTATTAATGATAACAGGAATTCAGAAGCTGCGTGCCAAATTTGAAGCTTACCTTGGTGATTTTGGTAATAGTGTTTCCAGGTGGTAGCTCCTTAGTCAGTAATTCTTTTGCGATCTCTTCTGGAAGATCAAAAACTGCTCCTTGGAGCTGACAGCCATGCCAAATATAATTAATATACAAACTCTAGGGCTAATACAGCAAAGTAACAAAGTAACTTAATGGCTGTTAGATACGCACCTTTTCATCTGCAATAATGTGTATTTTTCCTATTTCATCAGCAGCAGGAGAATAGACATCCGACAGAAACCCAGTGACAGATCTTGCAGATAGGTATCCGCGAGAATAACCAGTTTCACGTGACAACTGTAATGTGACCAACCCCTACAAGTAAAAAAAGGGTTAAGCACAATACAGAAAATAGCATTGAGACACATCAATGAATAAGGCAGTGAATATCATACTAGCCCCACCCATAAATATCCATTCTTAGAAAGAGAGCCCACGTTCATTAGTAAATGGACAGGCAAATTTGTCAAAATTACGAGCTTGTTTGATTCTCATTATTCTTCTCATTTATAATTTTACCTATCACTGATTTGATATTTGATTTGACAACTGCTTAAGTACAACCACATATTTCAAACCTTTTTACATCTCCAATTCACATTCTACTTCTCTCCTCATTATAATTTCCCCAAATTTGGACAAATAATGAGAATCAAACAAGTATGAAAATAGCATTTTAACTTCCATAAACATAAATCCTGAACAGTCAAATTTGTGGTTGTCAACAAGAAAATAACACCTTTCCAATCCTTTACCTGTTCATGAGTAATAAGAGAACGTGATGATGGGGGTTGTGAAAAACCACTTAACGTTGCTAGAGCAGCAGCAAGAGCAATTACTCCTTGTTGCTCCATCAGCTTTTGTGCAGTTGGAGTGAAGTACTCCAGAGACTCTGGATGAACCCCACCGAGGGTGGCCACCACTTGTTCAGCTGATGACACCAAAACCTCTTGAACAGACGGCGGACTAATAAATTCAAATCTACACCCGACATCACGCTCAAGAGACTTGACAGTACGCCTCTGGCTGCTTGTAAACATCAAAACAGCTGTTCCTTCTTTTCCCGCACGTCCTGTCCGTCCCGAACGATGGACAAAAGTCTCTGGGTCATTTGGAAGCTCATAATGGATAATCTGGATGCCAGGAGAAGTTATCCGTAAAGATGTAATGAAGTAATTACTTCAGATGCAATGTTCTTCCGAGTTAATGCAGAAACCATTATTGCAAACAAAAAATACACCACACTAACCAAGAGCAGCACCAGAGGGAAAAATGATTTAAACAATAAGATGATAAAAAAACGTCAAATAGACCACAGACAACCAAAACAAACAGAATATTAGCAAATATAGTTTATTTCAAGCAACACAAGCAAACATATACTACATGCAGCAAATATGCCATGCAGGAGATGCCAGCCCGGGGAAAAAACTGTATGATATGATAGAAAATGTCCTAAAGACATTTTAAGTAATAGAGACCAAAAGTTTCTCCAATTCAAACATGAAAAGGACCACATATTATACCTCATTCTCAACATATTTTTCAAGAATGATGGTTTTTTAAATTTACTAGTTGGTGCAGATAATCATTATTCAAAATGGCCAAAAGACATTTTTGGAACAGAAACTCAGATATTACAGGAAGTAAACTCAATCAATAAGTCAGGAACTAAAAGCCTATAAATACATTCAACAATGTTCTAATACTCCCTAGATCCAATACAATTGTGTAATTGAGGACAAAGTGAGAAATAGATCTTAAGGAATACAGGGAAAGAATTAGGTAACCGGAAAAATCACAAAGGGAGTGCATTCGAGTGCAACATAGAAATTTCACCATAGGCACATGTTTCAAATTTCGGATAGGAAAGAGAGAACAGGTGAAAGTTTGATGAGTGTGTTTATAAACTGTAGCGATAAATCTTATTCTGTTCATTCAGTGGCCTGAAGAACAAATGGCATGCTTTTATCATGGAAAAGGTAATATTCAGTTACTCTCTTGTTTCAGCAATATCCATAGCTACAATAATTATTATAACTATATATGCACATATTACATGCATAAGAATTTGCAGATGGGTGATCTAATTTATATGAACTTACCAGATCAACATTGGGGATATCAAGGCCACGAGCTGCAACATCAGTGGCAACTAAAACTGTGAATTTTCCCAGCCTAAAACCATTTAGAGTTCTTTCCCTCTGGTGTTGAGAAATGTCTCCATGTAGTGCCTCCGAAGCAATGCTATTTGTTAATGCCATTGAAACTTCATCAGCGTCTCTTTTGGTACGTGTGAAAACAATAGCCTTTCCACCCTTTGCATAAACCTGGAAAGAGTATTTAGAGGCTAAGAAGCCAAATAAACATCTACATACGAGTCTCTTGCATGATTACAGCTAAAACTCAGTGCACAGCGCATGAATAATAGCAATGTCTCCAAAACCATACCGTCACAAGATCACCGAGGATAGTCCGCTTAGATGTTTCTGTGGTTGATATAGCATACAACTTGATCCCTTCTGCCAACTTCTCTTCCTGATCACCCACCTATCAAGCATAATAGAAAGATTAAAATGGATTAAAATGAAGGACAGGGATCACAATCGAATCAGACTCTTTCTGATGTACCCAAGTCACATGAACAAAACTTTCCTAATACGAAAACTAAACACGGTTAAATACAAACGAGTCAAACTGGAGGAAGAATGTACAAAAAATGGCATTTCACCATCAGATAAGAAGATGCTTTATTTATGTCATTTTCAAATTAGAAGCATTTATCCAAAAAGAACCAAACTGACCAAATCTATGGTCACTGGATTATCCAAATACTTCCTGGCTAGTTTCTTGACCCAGCCAGGCATTGTAGCCGAAAAAAGCATGCTACGCCTTTTTGATGGAAGATTTTGCAAAATGACCTCCACGTCTTCCTCAAATCCAACAGCAAGCATTTGATCTGCTTCATCTAGAACCAAGTACTGAACTTCCCCCAATTTCAAGCTGTTGTTGTTGATCAGATCAATAATTCTGCCAGGAGTCCCAACCACAACATCAACACCACGAGAAAGTGTGTTCTCCTGCGTGACATAAGAAACTCCTCCATAGATGCAGACAGTGGTCAAATATAGTGCAGACTCTTGAAATTCCTTCTCCACTTGCTTGGCCAACTCCCGGGTGGGTGCGAGGACTAGTGCTTTGGGTAGTCTTCCCCTCCTACATGGGTAAAAAAGACGTTACTGAACTCCTAAAACTGATAAATAACAAATGGTTTATGTATGAACCATTAATCCATGAGATGTACCTCAAAGAACCCCTTTCCTGTTGACTTTCACTGAGTCCTTTAATTATTGGAATACCAAAAGCCAAGGTTTTTCCAGTCCCAGTCTTTGCCCGAGCAATTATATCACGACCTTCCAACGCTGGCACTAACACAGCTCTCTACACAAGCAAAAGATAAGTGTAATTGTTAGGCAGTAAGTAATTGGGAAAACTGTAAGAGTTAAGAAGAATACAAACTGCTACTCAAGATAATAATTTCAGTTAAAATGAAGTATCAATAATCTTCAAAGTACAAAGCAAATGAGATGTACTATTTCATTTGGTAGAGCAGTATGAACAAATAGTGAAAGGGATCAAGAGGTAGCCCGAGTGGTAAAGGGCTTAACCCCTTACCGGGAGATCCCGGGTTCGAATCCCACCATCCCCCTCCCCTATATCCCCCTTGAAAAAAAAAAAAAAATAGTGAAAATAATTTAAGCAAATAAAATAAGATGTGCACCATTCGCTTAGTAAATTGGTATGCAAAAACATCTAATATCAAAACGTTTATTGAAGACAAAGGGAACATAAGATAGACATACACATAACACAAGCTCTTGCAATTTCCCAGAAATTAAAGACTTTCAATCCCGTGCATAGTCAGTGTCAAGCACAATTTATGGTTTTTTCCATTTTTCTTAATTATATTACAACATAATTTCAGTCTTCTTTCATTATTTTGGCACTACCAGCTAGAAAAAGACCATTTTAAAGCCATTCCGAGCCTTCCGTTTCCGATATTGCAAGTGAATATAATTGCTACAGAAAATTTTGCATAATAACTGGTTCCATCCATCAAATTCTCCATAAAATTTTAATCATAAGAAATAAAAGGAAAAAGATACACGTACTTGAATTGGGAACAGCTGGGTAATTCCACGTTTCTCGAGCGATTCCACGAGCCGTTGAGGCAAACCAAGTTTGTCAATATTGAGTTCATCCTCATCTACAGCTTCACCCTCGCCCACCACACCCTTAGATTCTTCATATTCACTCTCGCTAGCATCGAACACTTTTTTCCCAAATCCCCCGAGACCCTTAAAAGCCTCCTCGCTCAGAACCGAAGAGTTAGGAGTGAAAACCGCTAGCGGAACAAGGGGACCAGAGTTCGAACTAGAAGAACTCGACCTAAGGCCGCGCACAGAAGGAACGGTTCTGAAAGTGAAGAAATGGCGGGATACGGGAAGGATTGAGATGTATTGACGGGAATGTTCGATGGACGGGTTGGTTTGGTATACGGAAGAGACTCCAATAGTGGATGACGAGCACGCCATTGGTGCGGTTGAAGGAGGAGATAGAGAGAAGATGGAGGGGATAAGGGTGGAAAGAAATGGTGTATGGTATTGTGAAGTTCCACCTCGTTGAGCAAGGGGCGGGCCTGTGATATTTATCTTTGGGGTTTTGGGTTTGGGGGAAAATGTCAAGGTTTTGCAATGTGGAGACAAAGCGATAAACTGATCTCTCCGTTCAGAGATTGTTTCATTCTCATTATTTGTCCAAATTTGGGGGATTATAATGAAGGGACAGATAAAATATATATTAGAAATGAAAAAATTGAAATATGTAGTTGTAATTGAGTAGTTTTCAAATCAAATATCAAATTAGTGATATATAAAATTATAAATGTTTATATGTATTATGCTTTACTCGGTATATTACGCTTTATTTTGTAGAACTTATTTTTTCACTATCAACAATTCAAACTCACACTAATCACGTATTTTCACAATTCTCTATAATCTCTCTCCAGTTTTCTACCACACATTTCAAACAACAATCTCTTCTATATATATATATATATATAGATATATATCTAAATAAAAAATAGTCTATACAAGTTTTCTCCTCTAAACTGCTGACGTCATGACTGATGTCATATTTTATTTTTCATTATTTTATTCTTTTCTATTTTGAAATGGCTAGTTAGCGCAATTTAACTATAATCTTTCTTATTATTGTCTAATATAACTCTAACATTTAAAACTTGGTAATTTCAATATTGAATCTCAATTTTTTAATCGCAATATAATATTTTTTTACTTAAAAAGACAATAATATTCACAAATTTTTATTAATTTAAAATACATTTCTATATATCTAAATCAATTGTAACTTTTGCGCCATTGATTGGTGTTTTATAAGCTAATTGATTAAGACATGTTTTTTGTATTTCCCACTTTTTCCCCTAACATGAAATTTGAAATTTCATTTCCGGTTTTCCAAAGAAACGTATAAAGATTGAATTTTTTCTATGAATTTGATATTTTCCATGAAAAACAAATACAAACAAAATACATTGTTGGTTGTTTACAGAAAATACCTGTAATGAGAAAAGTGAAATGGCTTCTATTTCCTTGCAAGGAGAAGGACTCCCCGAAATGCCGTCAACGGCAGTTGGTGAAGTTAATACTTGACATGTTTGTACTTACACTATAACTTTAAAAGGCTATTGTGAACTTGATTATATTGAATTATCTTTACTTGAATGTTAATTATTTCTCTAGAGAGATTTTGACTTGATTGGAAACAATCAAAGCTTACAGGGTTAGTTTTTTGCTTTTTTCTTAAATATTTTTAATTTTTTTAGCAAAATGAGTGGGGAACTGAAAATTTAAGATTTTTTTTGCATTTAGGTTTGTTTGTCAAAAAATAATTACTTAATAAATTTCTTCGGTTATATGGATGAATATAAAATATTTCTAATAACTAGTTATTCTTCTTTCATATTAATTCCCTTTTTAATAAGTTTGAATTTTCAAATCATAAAATGTTAAATTCTAAAGTTTCATTTCAACATTAGAATAAGGTGTTATGTGTAGTAAACAATGACCAATACACCATTCTATACAAATGGATTGGTCCAACTAAATGTAGGAAAATATTTCTACTACTGAGTTTACTAGTCTAATTATTTTTGACTTTTTTAGTTGATATACATTCATGTTTTTATATTTTTCAACTGATGTATAAATATTTCTCATTTACTTTTTAAATTCATATTAATTATATTTTTGAACGTTGTTCTAGTTTTTGTTCTAAAAAGTTGAAATGTTAATTATCAAGAACAAAGATATTTTGTGATATTTGTTTCTAATTTGTCCATACTTAATAAATAGAATTCTTCTTCCAACCTATTATTTTTGAAACTGATGCTTTGGTAATTCATCACTCAGTCTTCTCCAATGCCACTGATCTTACTTTGGGATGCTAATTGAGGATTGCCATTCGATCTTTCAAGACATGTCAAATGTCGAGTTCAAGTGGATTAGGCGCTCTACGAACCATGTTGCTCATACCCTAGCGAAGGCGGTTGGTTCTTTGTCAGAGTCCATGAAATGGTTTTATTTTTCCCCGTTATTTTTATCTGATGTTTTATTGATGGATTCTATGAATGAACTAGTTTGCTTCCTTAAAAAAAATTAATAAATAAATAGTATTCAAAATTGGTAGTTATAAATAGAATTCAAAATTAGTAGTTATAGTAAAGATATTTGTAGTTTAGTGGCATCGCTTTCGTTGTTTACACTCTTGGTTAATAGTTCGATCTCCTTCCATAAAATCCCTTTATACTCTAAAAATAATATAGTAGTTATAAATAAAGGTAGGTTAATAAAACAATTTAAATTAGACTCTTTAATATGTAAATCAGAACATATATCCGCAACAACCCAAAAATGAAATGTGGACTAGATATTTTGTCACGCCCCCGTTATTATTTTTTCCATAATGAATTGTTAAGAGGTTTCTTACTACGATGGCGGAAGCCTTTAACTTATTAAAGAAACTAATTAAAATACTACAAGGGACGAGACATAGGATTTCAATAAGTGCTTAAATATCGTGACACTCATTTGTGACATATCTTTTAAGTTTCTCTACTTTACTTACAATTATACTAAAAGAATGACTTATCAAATTCTCTTGTTTGGTGAGAACTACTTAAGTTAAATTGATTGTATGACTCATGAGTGGTTTTGCTTGTCTAAATTAAAATAAAAGTAAAACCAAAGTAACATTTTCTAAAGTAAATAGAAGAGTAAACATACACAATCAATTATATAGAAACCATTTTATTGATTAACTAGCCGGATCAATGATGGGGGAGCTTCTACATGGAAAATGAGGCCTCCAATCTAAGCAAAAGTTACATATCTTTACATATGTTTATTTTACCATCTTTGCTTTCTTACTAGGCTAGTAATACATTAGAATTAGATAAAGAACACGAGTTTATCTTTCCAAATCTTGTCATGATATAAGTGGGTGAGGGTATAGGCACAAAAGATGTCAATTTCATACGTAGTCCCCAAATACATTAAAAACATTGGCTCATCTTCATAATAGGCCCACAAATCTGTCTATCTCACATGCATAATCTTGCTTGTATCTTGAGATAATCTCCACTCATCGGCTTGCTTTTCATGAACTCTTCGATTGATCATCTACAAAAGAGGTAAAAGACACTAAATGAGTACAAAGTATCCCGTTAGTAACACAATGATTAGATTGCCATAAGGCCAAAAAGAAGTCACTCACTTTACAATTTCATGAAACATAAATACATAAACTTCTTTTGAATGCAATATAGGGCCCCAAACACTAGAATCACCTACCCTCCGTAGTGCACATTAATGTCTTTCAAATGTCAAGTTTGGCTATAGCAATACAATGGTAGGTGGATCCATAATTAACCTCGATTGACCCTTACAGAAGCTTCAATTAAATAACATTATCAATTCAAATCAAACACTACACTAGTCTTCCATATCCCGGGATCATTGGATAAGTCATAGTGTGGGAAAAATTCAAAGCCATTCCATACAAAACTGGTAGGGTAATGCTAGTGTTGCATATGCAAAAAAACAAATCCATTTATTATCAAGATATGACACAAAACAATTGCTCATCCTTTTTAAAACATATGCATGCCTATGGAATCCAAGGATTGGTTACTCACCTTGCCTTTACTCCTTTAAAGATTGCTAGATATTTGAGGATGTAAAGTACCTTCAAATCCTTGCATATTCCTCAAGTGAAGTAGCTCTTCAAGTAGGGATTTTAGATGTATATGAAGAAAGCATTGTTTAGAAGACAAAAAATGTGTTTTAGAAGTCTTTTTGAGGGTGTTCTAAGCCCACCTTAATTTATGGACGAATTTCCCAATTATTTTCTAATACTTTTTGGATTCCACCAATTGTCCCTAGATCATTTATACATAACCAATGGAAATAAGTTCAATTGGAAGCCCTTGAGAATTCTTGCCAATAAAAATGCCAAGTTTTCTTTCATTTTTATTCATGTGAGCATTTCTAATGGTCCAAGTGTTCTCTAGATTTTTTTACTTATCACTTAATAAATCTTTTTACTTAAGATACTTTATAATTAAGTCCTTGTGTTCTAGATTATACCAATTAAGTACCATATTCTAGCATTAGGTATTCCTTTGCACTCAATTTGCTAACCGATTGAACAAAAATCATTCTCTTGACCACCCATCCAAACAATCACCTTATCCTTATCAAGGCAAATTAAAGTATCCTCATATTCTTATAGATCCCACAACTACTATCCGATGACAACTTTACTAACCGATTATTTATAGTCGAGCATTATTCAAGAAGTAATTTGATTATTACCCCGGAAATGCTATTATGAAAATTTGAAAGTTTTCGAATTGTTACATATATATTTGGGATGGAGAGGAGTAAAAAATTTTAAGCTGTAGATGTTGTTATGATGCCAGAGGATAATGTACCTTAAAAATAGTCGTTGATATAATTTGGGAAAGATGGTAGTTTATAATTTGAGAAAGAGGGTAGTAATGTGCTGATGGTATGCCATATCAATAGCACCCGACATATAGTACCTAAAATTTCCTACTTAAACTAGTACTATTCTAACTTTACTTTTTTCCCCCTCCCACTGAAAACTGACTATAAGATTTTGGAAATGAAGAGAATGGCACTGACTATGTGGTTTTGGAAAGAGAGAGAATGGTAAAGGCAGAATGACAAATACATAATAATATGGAAGAAAACCTCTTTACCGTAAACGGTGATATTTCTTGTAAAAATTTTCCCCCATTTTCGAAAGGGTCATTTTAACACTGCTTAGAATGACTTTCGTGACCGCCGTCCTTCTATCAATTCCGGACTGGAACCAAAACCAAACCGAATGATTTGGTTCATCAGTTTGACTAGTTCAACTGATTGGTTTTTGCGGTCGGTTCGGTTCACCCAATTTTTTTGCCCACCCTTCTCAAGAACTATGAGTATTACGCTGACGCATACAAAGAATCCAAAAGGTTTTCTAAGCTTTTTCAAGCTAGTTTCACTATAGCAAAAGAGAGGTTACAAGTAAGGTTAGATGTCAAATTGTTCCCAGTCCACTTGCACATGTGGTGGCTCACTTCTTTTAATTGGAAAGGGTACTGAAGGATGTAGGGTTCAGTTAAGCCGTTAAGAAATGTATAACAAATGTAACTTGCTAATGAGATCTAACTCGTTTAATTGGGGTTAGGTTGAAGCTGTAAGACGTGTTCCATTCCTCTGTATGGGAATTTCAGTAAAACTAATGTTTCTCTACATTTGTACTGCTAAAATACATATTATAATTGTACTTTTAAAAGAAATAAAATTTAAATGTGACTTAGAGCTTGTTTGATCTCCTTTATTCTCCTAATTTATAAATTTACCTATCACTGATTTGACATTTGATTTAACAACTGTTCAATTACAACCACATATTTCACACATTTTTACATTTTTAATACACATTCTACCTCTCTCCTCATTATAAATTCCTCAAATAAATAGGATCAAACAAGCTCTTAAGCAATTTCAAGCGCAGTCTTGTAACGTTAGGCTCATCTAGCAACAAAATTCCATTGCTTAGCTTTAATTAGCAATTATATAAAGTTAGAACCATACTTGAACTCGAAGATTGAAACTGTCGCATTAAAATCAACACTAGTCAATACATGCTGAGTTGTGGATTCAATAATAACCTATGCTATGATTATAGATTTGTGCCAAATAATTGCATACTTATTTTATTACTATACTTTTATCTCAAACAATATCAGCGACCGTTTCTTATACATCGTTGAGAATTTCTCTTTCTTTTCTTTTTTTTTTTTTCATTTCAGTGTAGTTTTAAATTATGTGTTTCAACATATCTTTCCTGTTATTTAGAAAACACAAGTGAGTTCATGTACAAGACACCGTAGTACACAGAGAAACAAGACATGAATCACATTATTAATAATCTATCTCTGTTGAAATAACCTTCTAAACGTTATTGACACAACGAACGTCTAACAACTTATTTCTATACATTATTAAAAATTAGACATCCAATATGTGTTATTGACAAATTGTTTCGATTTTAAAAAATATTGCATTTAACCACTAGTTCATGTGAATATATCACCGCTTACACCTAGAAGAACCAAATATTCAACTCGCAATCACTATGATCCAATTAAAAGAACCGAAGGTACAATCAACTCTTATACCAATATATCTTGAGCCAGTAGAGTACGCATGAGAATGATTCTTTCTTATTTCTACTCATCCGATCTTTTGAAATGTAGCAGTATTTGATACTATCACGTGTTCAAAATTACAACTCGGATTGTAATTGGTTGCCAAATGATAAATTTGGTTGCCAAATGATAAATTTGCTATGGAAATCACCAGTACGATTCTCCAACCCGCCAGACTTTGGCGTTAAGATCAAAATCATGGAAATCACCATACAGGGAGAGCCCACTTGAGTGACGATGTGTCTCCAAAGCTGGCAGGTGCCAAACGGATCCTTACAATTTATCCATCAAAAATCCACGAGCCGCCATTATTCCAGACTGTCCTATATTCCAGTAATCCAGCACGCGATACCCCACTGCTTTATATCATCTCTCTAACCTACCAATTCATTAACAGCAAAGCAGATCTGTTGTTATTATTTTTTTTCCAGTAATCGTAAACCCTCCGCAAACCTTTTCCTCGGTTTTCACTGCATTTTTGTTCATAGCCGACCTTGTTTGTAATCGGTGTTGCACCGCCTCGCTTTCCATCATTTTCCCTCTTCGATTCATCGATTAGGTGACCCACACTATTCCGTTCATCTAATTTCACATAACTACTGAAAATTGTAGCTATTATTTAGTATTAGGTTGTTATTTGACATATCCATTTGATATTTGTCGGATATATCGCCGGGCATTTTGCTTCCTCTTTTTACTGAATTATGGCATTTTTGTCTCATAGTTAATGACGATAATTAGTTTTGATGTCTTTCTATTTTTTTAGATTTTTAATTCACTGCGAGAATACATATACACTTTTGGGGGTTAGGTTTTTCCAAGTTGGAAAGAGATTTGACTTATTTGGGGAAGTTTCATTTCATCTGGCCTAGGAGGCAAGTGCAACGTATCAATAGCCGAGGTTCTTGCTGTGTTTTACGTTGATTCTCTTGCTTCTTTTGTCTTTTATTTGTTTTGCGTAATTATGATGGACGGTTTCCTTTTTTTTTTTTGGAGGAAAATGATGGACGGTTTCTGTTGTTCAGGTTTTCCAGAGGAGGGTTTTTTTCTGGTGAATGATTTGCGGCCTGTGTGCTGCAAATGGGACCTATATTCTATGTAACCATTGCATTGCCTTGCACAATTGGGGCAATTGCTTTGGCATTACTCCATATTTACAGGCACCTTTTGAATTATACTGAGCCAACTTATCAGCGATACATTGTCCGCATTATCTTCATGGTTCCTGTGAGTAGATCAGCGCCCTCCGGCGGACTCTTTTTCATTATTTATCAAGAATTCATGCTTATTCACTTATGCAATTTTAAAAATGGAAAAAAAAAAAAGAAAGAAAAAGAAAAAGGACTCCTGAACATTCCACTAACAGAATGGATTGGTTTGGGAAACCTCTGCTAGGTGGTTGTTGTATTTAAAGAGTGGATCTAGCAACTTTTGTGAGTATGTAACCGTTAGGGTTTCTTTGTGGCAGTGTTTTGTTCTACTAATTTTAAGTCTACAGTGTAGCGAAGTTTTTATTTCTTGAATGCATTTATGAGTTGTAGTTTACTCTTCTACTTGGATATGCGGTTGGGCACTAGATTAAGCTTGCAATGCCTGGTCAGCATGAGTAGAATTATGATTGTCATATTACTTGAAGTGCTAGTTACGGGTAGTTTCTTTTTAAATTTGTGCATTCTACGCCATTTTTCTTTCTCCACGTTCTCCACCAAAGTTTCCTTGTTCAGGAAGACTTCAATTTTTTTGCATTTTACAGTCACCTGAAATCACAAGCTTTTGGAAGGATTGCTTTGATACTTTCAAAAATTTCCCTGAGCCTGACCTCTGGAGACCGAATAGTAAGATCTGATTACATGTAAGAGGGTTATTTAGAAATTATTGGAACTTCCTTAGTCCTCATCTTGAAGCAAAATTTCAACTGGAGTTCTATAGCACCATGTCGCCTGATAAAGACTTTGATTTTTTGTGTACCCAACTTAGTGCACCGATCATGTAACATGCAGGCTGCTGTTCTCTCCGTGGTCCCACAGTTCTTGTTTTTCTTCCAGTGGGAATGTGGGGGCAGGGAAGGATTGAATTGGTCAAGTTAGGCATATTTCCCTGTTGGTTTCATCATCCTCAGTAAATGCTATCGTCTATATTTTCCGTTTCTTGTATCATTCATTACTGGTCTTTCTTCACATGATTAGTTAGTGCTATCTATCTGATGAGTTCTTACCTTTTTGCTCTAAGCATGTACTCTTATACATTTGTGCCCATATTTCACTTAAGAGGGAGTGCTAAGTGTTCATTGCAGATGAATTACCCTATTTCAAGTAATTCAATCCGACAATCCTGATTTCTACATTTGTTGTCTTGACAGGTTTATGCGCTAATGTCTTTCTTGTCGCTTGTCCTCAATAAAAGAGCAGTCTACTTCAATTCAATCAGAGAAGTGTAAGCATGGCCACGTGTTAAATTCTTTGTTGAACTGCGTTGTTTGATAATTTTATTTCCTTCCTTTTCTGGTATCATCACAGTAAACGCATTGCTATGAATATCATTCTTGCTCTCATTTATTATCTTAGGAAAAAGTTCGTATTTCTTTTTATCTGTAGATACTGTATGAATTGTGTAAAAAGAAACAACACTAAGCTTCATGCCCTGTAAATTTGGGGTTGGCTACATAAATCCTTCTTTCCCACAGCTTTTTATGTGCGGATAGGTCTATTGATAGTGTGGATGCTGTGGAAAAATTTATAAGCTGGAGAGACATTTTGGTGATGATGACGCTCCATCAATGCATGTACAGACTGCAGAGATATGGACAGTAGCTGTAGGAAGTTGGAGACGAGGCACATTGCTTCAAACAGGGCACAACTGATACAGGTAATGGTGTAAAAAGATATTCTGAGAGCCAGAGGAAGGACACATGGTACTGTAGATAAGAAAACGGTGCAGAGAATACGTCATGGAAGAGTTCTGTTTTTTAAAATTTATAGGACAAGCTATTGAAAAGGTTACTTTGGGTCTGTGGATTAGAAAAGTGAGTTCAAACTAACTGGCAGAATGGAGGCTCAGTTTTTCCAGATCTTGAGCTCCCTGGATGAAGAGTTTTGGCCCGAAGTGAACTAAAAGCATTCAATTTCTGAACACTTAAGTTCTTGGGAGCTCAGCTGTTTATAGGAGGCATATCATGTGGGCTTCACTCCAGATATTGTCTTTTGTCTCCAATTTGGTGTGGTTATTATCAAATCATTTGGATTTGTTCGTTAAGGGTTCCTTTATGAGGGGAGAACCCTTGAGCTTCTGCAGCATATGGAGCAAAGTGGGAGGGCTGAGGTTGTTGTGGAGGGCAGTAGATGTTTGCATAGAAGTCTCTCTCTTCTTTGATCTATGAGGATCAGAAAAGGAGTGGAGTAAGAAGGGAAAAGCCACACTTATCTGGAGCAATGCTCAGAGGCATGGTCAAACCAAGGGAATGATGAGACCATGTTTCTTAAATAGATTGGCTAATGCGCAGAGGCACGATGAAAAGTAAGCAGGTTGTTCGAGGGACTAAAATCTCTGGTTTATGTCTGTATTAAAGAAGTAATAGTTGCTGCTTAATAGTGCAACCCGTGTGGTGGTAGGAAGAATATAGGCTTGTTGTTCTGTCAGAGCTTCTTTGATCATGCCTCTTGGAAAGAAATCCTCTATTTGTTACTCGCTCCATCTCTCACTTAGATAGGCAACTACATATTTTCACACAAATTAAGAAAACATATTAAATGTAGTTGGGTTTGTAAACTTTTTTTTAAAAAGTTTTTCCAACTGTACCCTTGCATTAAATGGCCATAGAATGGTTAAATTATATTTGGAACTATTCATATTTTTTGTTGGGAGGTGGAATGTGTATTTTATCATTTATTATTCCAGTTATCTTGGGAATGATTTTTGTTAATAGCAAAATACTTTAAATAGT
Source organism: Nyctanthes arbor-tristis (assembly GCA_963692815.1). NCBI lineage: Eukaryota > Viridiplantae > Streptophyta > Magnoliopsida > Lamiales > Oleaceae > Nyctanthes > Nyctanthes arbor-tristis. Next base: position 43,998 of record CAVNYN010287630.1, on the reverse strand, counting down.
GGTATTTTAGGCATATGAAAGGAAACAGTTATACATTTAATAAGGAAACTAGACTATGATTTGCGACATATGAATAAGCAAAACAAGTCTATCTTAATGATATGCTGAATAACTATCATTGTAATTTTACATATATAGCTTGACTATTTACTCTGATGACTTAGACAATAGATGTTCAGTTATATATTAGCAGATGTTACCTTCATATTGCTAATTCTCTCGATCCCATTCTTGATGTCTTTTTGTAATTGATTACTTTTATCCGTTATTCACCTGCCTTTTGTTTTTAATAGTTTTACTTCAAAAAGTTACGATATCCAATTATCTACTTGTCCTTGACAGATATGAAGCTTGGGTCATTTATAATTTTCTATCACTCTGCTTGGCATGGGTAGGTGGCCCAGGGGCTGTTGTTATAAGTTTGAGTGGCAAAGTTCTGAAGCCAAACTGGTGTTTGATGACATGTTGCTTCCCCCCAATTCCATTGGATGGGTAAGATGACTCTATAAATTAGGTTTGACTGAAATGGTTCAATGCGTGTACAATACTTCTATCCTTCTTATAATTCTACACTTTCCAGATATATATATATATATATATATATTATTTAGTTTGGGCATTACCTTTGATAAATTTGCGAATTGACATGAGTGATAGGCATTTCTACATTATTTAAATTGGGAATGAACAAAAGATGTAGATATGTTCGTAGATTATGGGTTCATTAAGCTCTGGATATTAGGATGTCTGAGCATGCTCAGATATTCATCTGTTTCCACATTTTCTTCTCTGATATTTTGCATGTAAAAATATGTTTCTGTTGGAGTCTGGGCAAATAGATATTCAACCAATTCAGTGGGGTCAAGAAAGAATATTTATATCATTATATGTTAGGGTTTTCCCATGATATATGTCCAATTTGAAGGATTTGAATTGTATACTATACTCTTTAAATAGTGTCTTGCAGGTTCTTGGTTATCCTTTATCAGGGTTCAATCTTACTCTGACAGTTTTCAAGCCCCATGAACAGCTTGCGGATATCCAGGGTCTGAACTGATCCATTTATAATTGTATGATGGCTTAACTTTTTAGAGAACACTACCACGGGAGGCAGTTAATTGGTTGTCATAAAATTAGCAGGTTGTAAACACACCAAGGGACTTTGAATCTATGAGTCTTCAAGTAGTTTTGAGGGGGGGGGGTGAGGGGGGCCCAAAAACCATTTTTTGGATCTGTACTGGTCAATATCCAACTGTTCAACAGCACAATATAGGCGTATTACGAACTTATGCCTCGTTATTGACTTGCTGTATGTTTGAATCATTTTGTGTGGTTTCTAATATATGTGGTCTCTTCACATTAATGCTCGTGGATTCATATTTGAAGTTAGCATTTGCCATTTTTTTAGGCAAACAACTTTTCTTATGCGGTTGTTTGACTCGTGCAGACGCTTCATAAGAAGGTGCAAGCAAGGATGTCTGCAGTTTGTGATCCTCAAACCCTTTCTGGTCGTAGTTACGCTTATTTTGTATGCGAAAGGAAAATATGTAGATGGAAATTTCAACCCAAGGCAATCCTACCTCTACCTTACCATTGTCTACACGATCTCATACTCAGTGGCACTTTACGCCTTGGCAGTGTTTTATCTTGCTTGTAGAGATTTGCTCCAGCCATTCAATCCAGTTCCAAAGTTTATCATAATCAAATCTGTTGTATTTCTAACTTACTGGCAGGTAGGAAGCTGGTCAAGTGTCTAAATATGTGAACAAATTTAAATACAAGGCATGCTTTAGTGTAGTTTTAAAGGTTTTCTGGGAAGCCTTGTGTTAATTTCTGGTGTTAACTATTCAAACATAGAAGGACTTCTTCTTCTCCAGCGAGGCTCCCAGAAGTTGCAATTGCCATTTTTTGGCTTCTATCTTCAGTTCATGCTACATGATTTCTGTATCAGCTGAGCTCTAGTATGCTTTGTATGGTAACTTATCTTTGGATGATGGGTTGACACACTTGAACTGTTTAAGTATTTCTTTAAAAACATGCAGTTTGCTTTCATGTTATATGTTTCTGTTATCTGACTTGGCAACTCAAGTGGGAATGTAAAGATACATCTCACTGCCTTGTATTTTGGGGCCACAACCTGATCTGATATCTGAGTAAATCACTTGATCATGCTTTCCAATTTTGAGTTATATGAATATCCTTTATACTGCATGCATGTTAATGTTTACTATTATTTCCATATATATTGACGTGAATCCATGCATTGATAATGGACTTCACATGCACCATGGTTTCAACTGGAAATCCATTCTTTGATGTCTTTATTAAATCCAGAATAATATTATGCTTTGAGATTTTTCCCTTGAAGGCATAGGGCTATACTTCTGCTGATTTAGTTGTTTGGCTTGTTTTGCCTGAGATTCCATTTGCTTATATTTTTTCCCCGATTTCTTAATTGATTGTTACGGGGAGCAATTCTAGTCTGAAAGCTAAAATTGAGGCTTATGTTTAATTTTTGTGAAGTGTAAATGTGCCTCTTTGAAGAGTGCCTCTTAAAAGTATTCTTATTAGATTCCTTTCATTGGCAGGGTGTGTTGGTTTTTCTTGCCGCGAAGTCTGAAATGATAAAAGATACTGAGGAAGCTGCAGAGTTTCAAGATTTAATAATTTGTGTTGAGATGCTTATTGCTGCTGTGGGTCATCTTTATGCGTTCCCATACAAAGAGTATGCGGGTGCAAATGTTGGCATTTCTGGTGACTTTACGGCAAGCCTTGCACATGCTGTGAAACTAAATGACTTCTACCACGATACTGTCCATCAGGTCATTTTGCAATTCACACCCCTTTCACTCTCCACATGGGCTTCTTTAGGAGCAAAGTCTATTATGTTGTCCCTAACATTTCTTCCCTTGCATTTTTTATTTCATTTCATGATGCAGTTTGCACCGACTTATCATGATTATGTGCTCTACAACCATAGTGAGGGTGATGAGGGAGCAAGGAAATATAGGGCTCGTACTTTTGTCCCAACTGGCCCAGAAATGGATACCGTCAGGAAAAACAAAAGCATCTATGGCAACAAATTGGAAGACATACAATTATCCAGTCTTTCAACTTCAGGCAGCAGTTCTCCTAGCATTGGAACTGTACCGGATTCGGTAAAATTAGATCTAGTGGACTCATCAGTACTCATAGACACAACAAATACATCAGTCAAATCAGAAGCAGTGGACTCGTCGTTACTCGTGAATACATCAAATCTGCCTTCTGTTCCCTATGATCTTTCACTGGTCGACATAGATATGTCTAATTACCCATCCAATGTGCCTGCTGCTAATGAAGCTGGTTCAAGGTGACGTGAACTTATTTGTTTACAAAGTCCTCGACTTCAGCAGGAAAAGAGTGACACTAGAAATTGTACATGTAGCCAAGCACTTCTTTCAAAACTCACGACCTTTACATTAATGCCCCAAAACCCTCAAAATGTCATCTGTGTTGTACAGCAAACTGAGTTCTTGGTTGCATATTTGGATGAAACTCTGTGAATTGATGTCACACAGCAATGCTGCTTGTATTCTTTCATTGTTTGATTGTCTGAACATTGTATGTGTTAAATTCAAGCGTTGTGCCCCCCTCCCTCTCTTTTTTATCATTTTTTTCCCAATTGAAATACGAGGTTGGAATCATAGGGGTGGGATGATGTGCCTTTTCCACCAAGACATGCCCTGGTTACTTTTGGTTTCAGCTGGAGCATTTTTTTTTTTTTTGTTAAATTTAAATTGTGTGAAAAGTTTCTAGTTTAGAATCCTCGACTTCGAAGACTTGTCCAGTTTGGTCGATTGCTGCATCTGTGTCCTGTGTACGCCACTTCGATGCTAGATTCTGCACTAACTTTTATCTTCTGGAAAGTCCAATGATAGGCGATTCGTTGTTTTTATTGAGTGTCGTGCCACCCTGGAAACCAGAGCTGAACCGTAAAGAATTGCCATGTGATGCATAAGATACAATGTACTGGATCTGTTTATGTTGCACTCTCATTGGTTGGACATGCCCGAAAGTTTCATTGGTCGTGTCATTTTGTTAGATGGGCAGACTGCACTTGAGGATGACTCTCTTTTTAATTTGGTGAAAATGAATGGTAGATACTTTTTTTGGTTTTTTGAGTTATGCTACTTGAATAAAGCAATATACAAAAACTTAAATAAAACTGACACATGATATCATTCTGTTTTTTAATATATTACATCACTTTTTCATCAATAATTATTACAAGGGCCATATCTCTATTTTGTCATATTTTTTGTCTGCTCATTTGTTCAAATAGAATTTTTCTTTTTGGAACTGTGCAGTCAATCTACTCTAGTAAATGATTCTATAAGAAAGTTACAGTTGAAGCATAATAGTGAGAAGAATGCCTTATCTCTGGGGTCATGTGATGACGACATGCTTGGTTTATAAGTTGCCAGAATCGAATCGGAAAGTCATAGCTTACGTTGGAAGCCAACACATGCTTTGTACAGGTTGGTTACATTCATCTTGATTATTTCTCTTTAGATACTTTATTATTATCTTTAACCTTTGTACCTAAACTTGTGAGTTTTCCCATCTATCTTTCTTTAATTTCTTTAGTACTTGGATCTTAAGTTTTTTGATTTGTTAAGAATCATATTTAACAAGTCAAACTATAGAAAATTTGATCAATTTTATCATCATCTAATAATTCATTAATTAACGCACCAAAACATTGCTTAAAATTGGGTTGTCAGCTTCATTACATTACATGGCATTCATTTTTCACCTCGTGGTTACAATTTCGTTTCTTATTTTAAATAATTAAAAGTTTTAAGCGAGGTGGTAGCATGTGGTTCATGAATTTTTATGTTCCATAATTGTACTATTATCCGGTTCTGATGGATTTGTATGTTAATCGTAGAAGTTCTGAAATGCATTGTTTATTCACACATATGTGATTGTTTATTGGTTTTACAATGATGATAAAAGTTAGCTACGGTTGTATGATATGTAGTGGCAGAGGGAGGTGGAGGCCTATGGGGCACTGGCCCCTACAACTATGGAATTACCTTTTTTTTTTCTTTTTAATATAATGTTTGTAGTTTTTATATAACAAATTAGGAAATTGAGATTTTTAAATGACAATTCTTGTGATTAATTACTGTTAATATAGATTAAAGTAGCTATTATTACCTTTTTTTTTATACAATCGGGATATAGAGGATGAGAAAGAAAATAGGGGAATTGCAGGTGTAGTTCGAAATCAAGACCTCTCGCTCAGAAAGTGAAAATCTAATCATTGGAGTAATTGTTTAAATCACAAGTAGCTAGTATTCTTAGATTAGTAAAACCTTAAATCTTAAAATTAATATAAAATTTATTGATATATTAGATAATGAACATGTTTTAAAAGTATCATTTTTTCAATGAAGAATAAAGATAAAAAAATAATTTTTTGATATTATCATAGTACATGTTATACAAAATTATTATAGTTAAATTGTGTCTGCTCCGCCACTGATGATATGGGGATGCATGAGTATGTACTAATGAAAAATGGTCCGAGGGTGGGTAGGTATGAATGCATGGGATTCTCGATTGCTCATGAAAATCAAAAGAAATTATTATATTAGTCAAATGAAAATGTTTAATTTTTTTCTTGGAAAGAAAGGGATTAAGGATACCTAAAAAGTCTGACGTGAATAATATTATAATCCTAATTTCAAAGTCCATACTACATATCCCACAAGAAACACCAAGTAATATTTGCACAAAAGAAAAATTTTCGCGTAAAATTGATGTTTTAAAAACTTCAAGACTAGTATTCAATAAAGAAGGGAAAAAAATATATGACGTAATACTTTATCAATATAAAATTCTAAATTTTTTGAAAAACACAATTGATTCAAGAAAAGTCAAAACGTACGTTAAAAAAATAAAAAAGAAAAGAAAAAGGAACAATCATAAGTGGTAATATGTTAATGAGATGTCAAAGTTTGGGTGGTCCAATTAATTCCTTTGGTTCCGATTTGTGCTACTTGTACAAAAGTCTATATAAAAATTTTAACAAAACTGATATATGACATAATCATTTTTTAACACATCACATCATTTTTACGTCAATATTAATTACACATGACACATGTTCATTTTGTCTAACTTTTTGTCTTTTATTTTGTTCAACTAGAATTATTCCTTTGGTTCCACATGGCCTTACTGCTGTTGTAACTTTAGTACATACTACATTTAAAGCCTTTCTTTAAATAAAAGTAAAAATGAAAAAAAGTCAAAACAAATTTTAGGGTTGATCATTTTTACGTCTACCTTGATGACTATCTTTGAAGTGCTATCCAAAAACGGACAATATTTTTGGTGCTAGTATTCTCTAGAAACTGACTTTGCGTAACATATATGTGTAGAAACAAAAAGCGAAGTTGCATTAGACACATTAAACATGTCTTAATTTTGTCAGAATACTTACATGAACAATTTTCAAGTCTTAAGAGAGTATTTTTTTTCCTCAACTATTTCAAATCACGTTAGTTAGTTGAATCTATTCTTCCTCATTGGAAAATAAAGAGGGTGCACACTTTTATCTTTTTAACATGGGTGTCACCATCTCTCATTTAGATAAATACTAGCATCTTTTTCTGCTCATCTTTTTTTTTTTTAAAACAATTTATTTAATTAAATAGTCTTAATTGTTCTTATTAATTTATTTCGATTTCAATTGATTACTTCCATAAAAATAGCCTTTTCGTTTATTTGTCATTTATTTTATTCAATATGGCAAATAATATACTACCTCCGTCTCAAAAAGATGGTCCATATTTCTTTTTTCGTCCTCCCTAAAATATAGTCTAGTTTCTTTTTTAAAAAATAGTTGAAATATTATTTCTCTTATATGCTCTTCTTTAATGTGTATAGTTATAATAAAAAAATAAAATTATTAAAGTGAAATAATTAATAAATCAAAGGGTATAATAGACAAATTATGTTAAAATTTACTTTCCCAATAGTATTAAATGAACTTTTCTTAATCTATGTGAAAGAAAAAATGTGACTATTTTTTTAGGATAGAGGTAATAATAATAATACTAAACTCATACTTCCTTCAGAAAGAAAAGGAAAAAAAAATACTGAACCCACACACTATTTGATATTTATATTGAGCCAAAATTAAATCACTACTAGTTGAGTAACATAATTTGGCAAGGTTGTTCAAGAAAAAATAAGAGAGAGAGAGAGAGAGAGAGAGAGAGAGAGAGGGAGAGGACTGCCTTCTTAAAGCCACCAACAAACTCCTTTTTCTTCTCCAGTAAATAGAGAGAGAGAGAGAGAGAGAGAGAGAGAGAGAGAGAGAGAGAGGACTGCCTTCTTAAAGCCACCAACAAACTCCTTTTTCTTCTCCAGTAATTATTTACTACAAGGCCAAGGCCACCCCTTCTCTTCTTAGTTGTTCCCCACCTTTCTCCCAATACCCATAAAGGAAACCCTATTGGGCTATTGGCCCCTTTCTTCTTCTTCCATAACTACATGCTGTATAATCGGTCTATAAGACATGGCAGTAAGCTATAATTCTACGGGCCCAGTATTCATCTTCAGAAACGAAAAGGGGTACAAAGAACTGGAGAAGAGGCAGCTCTTCTTGAGGAGCTACCACTTCTCCAGGAAGCAGAGTTTGACTGAAAAGATCAAGAAATCTCTTTTTAGAGTCAAAAGGGTCATTTGGGGTCGATTCAGATCAGCAAGAAAGTTGAAGAAAATGCTCTGGTTCAAGCTCAGACATGGCCTCTTTTTCACTTGCAGTAGGAGAAGAAGGTGCTTTCTGCGTCTCCATAAGTATAACACTTACGCTACTTCAAGATTAGATGGTCCTTCTTCTCAATCTTATTGCTTCTGGTAGAGTACTGCCAATTTTATTTTATTTTTACTTTTTTTTTCTTTTTAATTATGTAGAATTCTTTGTGTTTTCATTTATTTGGGATATATTGATGCAGTAGTAATAATTATATAACAAGAAAAAATGGATGCTTTATCTGAATGTAAGGATTAGTTTGATGACGAGTTTACGTTGGATACTCTTACTTGTAAATTTTTTAAAGTTGGGTGGGATTGTAACACCGAAAATGCTACGACTAATGTGTTTTGATTCCTTTAGGCGAATAAGCTAAAAGAGCTTGTGTGGAATTGATATTGTAAATATGAGTGTGGGGAAGTTAGTATTATTTTTCAAAGTTAGTATTATTTTGATTTGATGAGGTTTCGTTGACAATTTATCAAGATGGCTTGATATATACCGCACGTCATTATATTCGGAGATTCCCGTCAAAATAGGGATAGACAAAATAGAAAGCGTGAACGATTAAAACATCCTACTACCCAGTAAGTCAAAAATAACTTTTTCAAGCCGAATTAGAGCTGTTTCTGATGGTATTTTGGGAGTGTTTTTGTGACTTATCTCAAACAAAACAACCAACCGAAAACTTGTTATAATTTATAAACTCTTTTAGAAAGTACTCTTACAAGAAGTTTAAGAAGTCGGAACTGTTCTTAATAATAGAAATGTCAATTTATTTATTTATTTTAATATTTTGTGAAAGTTGTGTGAAAAGCAACCGTGAAATAGGCACCGGAATTTGAGTGAAGAAAAGTAATTGGGAAACGGGATTTGTGTTTCCTTTGAACTTTGAACGGAACGTTCCAAAAGTGCATTGGATTAGCATAAAGTTTCATTTTTCAACCTTTAAAACGTGAATCCAAAGGGAAGAACAACATTAATAAAATCCTTTGAAAATCGTGACTCAACCATGAAACTGCTCTCAATTTAAAAGAAAGATAAAAAGTCGAGTTTCTCTTTTTTTCAGGAAAAATTTTAATTTTCATTAATATTAGACAAGTCCTGGTCATTTCATCATCGAGTAACCGTCTTCCCCTGTTTAATTGATGTCTGGAGTCATGAATAAGAAGCCCAAACTCCATATGATCATAAAATCGAATTTTTTGTTCAATTATTGTGTTGTGATCATACTGTATTTTTCAATACTACATACAAATTACGGATAAGAGAGTAATTAGGATGCAAGAATATTATTGCCTTTAGTTTGACTTTAAAGCAATAATTGAAATATGAAATATGAAAGTAATTAAGCAAGCAAATGAATCTTGGGTGAATACTTGGATATCATTTTGCGTATATGTACAGGAAGATTAATTAAAATAATTTAGTAGGCATATTCCTTAGTCAAATTGTAACAGCTGGAGATTTGTCTTCACACATAGCTTTCGTGGACTTGTTTTATTTATTCTAGCAGAGGCTTCGAAATAACTTATTTTCAATAATTATTATCCTATTTAAATGCTTCAGATGAGCTTATTTTCAATAATTATCATCCTATCGTCTTAAGAACCAAAAAAAAAAAAAAAAGAGTCGTTAGTTGGGATTAACGAAGCTTGCATTTTGATGTGAGAACGGTTGAAATCCATTTTGAATGTAATATAGAACCAGTTGATTTTGTATGAGATTATCACAAAACTGAATTTGAAAAGTATGGAATAATTTTTGAGCAAGTGGATTATAATAATATATAATTGGGATACGTTGTAGATATTAAAAAATAAATGTTTTTTTGAAAGGATTAAAAAATAATGTTGATGAATCATCTTGTGTTAGTTAAAAAATAGGACGGCTTGAGTCGTGTTGACATATTTTGTAGCACATTTAAATTATTTTATTGATAGAAGTATGAACGGATGACGGGTTGACACGGGGAAAATGAATATGTATTAAAGCGGAAAGCAGGGACCTTTTTAAAAGACCTGATCTATAATACAAAAGCATAAGAAACTTGATTAGTTAGGCATGAAATTTGGCATCTTTTCGACTTCCTATCGATCTGAAAAATAATTGAATGTGCAAATAAAAACAAATTTAAAAGGGGGATATGCGATTATTTATTTATTTTATAGAAATGATATAAATCATCCTCTTTCACCTTACTTGTGATAGTCTAAAAAAATAAGTTTCAATCACCAAATGTCTGGTGTCGTAACGACTAGACGGTGATGTAGCATATTTATTATCAAGCCACTAATGTGAATACATTATCACATCACGAATCACATCAATAGTTGATGTTAGACCATTAACACTAAACTAGTGTCGTAATGACACCAGACTTGTGTTTGATCAGATTTAGGATTAAAAATGCTCACAAGTGACTTCTTAGAGAAGACCTTTTACAAGAATCAAAACTAGAAACTCGGGAATTTCTGTAGAAACAGCGTCGGTTTGTGGTTTCTTGTGTTTTTTTAACAATACGGGTTCTGTAAGTAAACCGACACTGTTTCTGTAGAAATTTCGCTAGAAACTCGCCAGGAAATACACTATATCATTGTGGATTCTCCTACAAACACTTGTGATTTTAACTTTCAAAGCAAATTTAAGAATGAAGTGAAAAATACCCAAAATTAATTGTAGACAGCCCATTAATTTGCCAAGCTGGACCTGCAATAAACAGTTCAATATATTCTCTCCACTTGCTGCAAACTCTACATGTACTCAAGCAAACAGACCACCCTCTATTTGTCCATACATAGCCCATAAAATGCCAAACTCTCTTACATTCTATCTATATTATCTTGATTAACTATTCATTTTAGGGACTTAATATTGTCCATTTTTAAGTTCAATCTTGTCTAAATAAGAATCATGACCCAAATCTCTCATAAATTGATTCTCCTCAGAAAAGAAGTCATGTGAGTTGTGATCAGAGCATTGGAATCAAACATAAGACTGATTTTTATAACCTATTAGGTTTAAAAGTAAGAATTTGTTGAAGTTAAACTATGATGATCCAAAAGTGGTTTTCTTCAATATGGACAGCTTGGACCAAACTGGTCTGAATGTCAGGAACACTGCAAATTATTGCACGTCTTCCCATCACATCTATGAATCAAAACATAGAGGATATGTCTGAAAATAATACCATGTGAAAGAGATCATTCTCTCTTTTGAACCTCTCTGTCCCTCCAGTCCCTATATAACATTTCCATGATATTCTCCTTGACATTTGCTCGATTTTGAGATCATTTCTTAATGTTATAATAACACGATAAATAGGTTGCATTTCTCTTTGGATTTCTTGGATAGAAAAATCTGTAGAGCTTCTGTTAAGTCTTTTTGTGCAATTACGCGATGATAGAGAGGAGTCGGAGAAGAAGATACCAGAAGCTTGAGAGCTCTGATGAGAAGGCGTCGAGGAGTAAGCTTTGCTGGATAAAGAAAATAAATGGAAGGGTATTTAGAGGTTTGAGGCTATCGAGGACGAGAAAAGTGAGTTGGAAGAAGCAATTCTCTCTTGCTCTTAGATTATCGAAAAGGATTGCTAGGATTTACGATAATTGTGTTAAACGGATGAAGATGGATGAAGCGCCTCGGGCCACTAGCTTCTCTTGCCAATGGGGGCTTCCTGTCTTTTCTATCTAATAATCGATCGATGGCAGAATGAATTCTGTCTCGTTTGATAGGATAGTTACCTGGTTTTAATGTCAATTTAGAGTCTTCTTGTTCTGATATTAAAATTAAAGTCCTACTGATTGTTGGTGAATTATTGTACTTGAACATTATACAGCATAAATACAGCTGAATGACTATTATCAATGCAAATTTGTACGACCGGTATACACTCACACGAGTACTGCATATCAAAAATTCTTGTATACATCAAAGGATAATAACCAGAATGTAAAAAATTGTCTCACCTTCACCTTTAAATGGATCCTCTTTACTTCAATGACAGAATCCGATTCTTCAACAAGAACACTGTTTTCCTCTGTTATTTCGGTTTTTCTTCCATTATTGTTTCAAGAGATTCACCTTGAGTATGTCTTTGATTCCATTTGTGATTTTGTAATCGAACTTTTTCTGCTTCTTGAAGACACTACCAGTCACATTTTCCGCACCCCTTCTCTTAGTTTGATCTTGTTTAAAAACAAGAATGGTTCATATTGTCATGTCCAATACTGTTTACCAAACATAACTTAGGGGGAAAAAAGGTATTTATGACGGTGGTTGTGCTTCTTTACGTTGGTTGGAAAGGTAGATGAAGTAGAGTGTTACTGGGAGAGAAGGACAAGTCAATTAAAAAGAGCTTCTAGCGTTGCTCTTTACAACTTGATCATGACAAAGTTTCTATCAACATTGGCTATAATTAGAGTTGATAGGTTAAGAAGTTTTGATGTTTCAATGAACATATATATAGTCTCCATGTAATTAAGATTAGTATTTGAAATCGTTCATTGTAATAATTGTAGTAAAACATTAAGGATGCATTTGATACATGAGACTGAATATGACTGAACATAATTAAAGAAGACAAAAGGTAAACAAGTTCATTAATTTGTAAATAATAGTGGCATCAGGCATGCATGGTTGTCTCCTCAAACAAAAAAAAATATAACTTAAGATTAAATATAAATAAAGTTATACAAAATAGTGGCATTAGGTAGGCTATATTTATCAAGAAAAACTTAAAACAAAATTTCTTTAACAAGTGGAAATTAGCTTTCGGACAAAAACAAATGATGCAACTTCGCAAAAGATTTGACCACAAAAGTTGATTAATCATTCACTGATAAAATAATTCACAAGTCTTTGAAAATGAGCTCGTCTCACCTTTTTTACGGTCTACTGAAGACTCTCCCTAGTCCTTATGGTCGGTTTTGTTAGTTATTTACTAGGGAAGTCATGGTTATAAATGTGAATAATTCAAGATCCAAAATATAACTACAATTAAATAGAAGTTCGAAGACCTAATTGCTGTTTATTCCAAATTTTGGATACCTGGGTGTAATTTTCACATAATTACGTGATTTACAATGGACACGTGTCGAATCCCAACGGGCACTCGTTCATTCCGCGACAACCCTGGCGTTAAAAATAACAGAAGGACCCCCGAAACCCGAAATAAATAAAAAAAAATTTCCAAAATCGTTCATAATTACTAATTTCATTTCATATTTATTCACGATTTCTCACGCGTAAGCATAAATTCTGAATCATATACTCCCACCAAGAGAGGTTCTGATGCTAATGCAACCTCTTGTGCTATGTAATTATTGGGAACTTTCAGTACATCATATTATTTATTACTGTATTCTGTATGTTTCAACGATGTCAAATAACGAGCCGAGGGGACACGGACATGGACACGGTGAAAGTGGTGGCGGAACGGATAACGATGAAGGACGCGGAGGTGGGTCTACGGGAAAGATTGATCAGAAGGAGAGGAAGTGTGAATCTTGTGGCAGAAAGGGGAAAAGGGGGTCAGTTTTCAGGCTCGAGAAAGGCAAGACGGTGTTGCAACAGAGGAGGAAGCACAGGGGAATTTCTGGGAATTCTGGTTGTTGGGCCAAAAGGGGTGGCGGTGGAAGTGGAGGCAGATGTTTCATGTGCTTGAAGCAACCGCGGGCTGTGGAATCCTCGGGTGAGTCACCTACTGGTGGTAGTAGTTGTTTGGAGTGTGATTCTGATACATTGACGGCTCTGATTGAGAAGAATGATTTTTACTCGAAAGAATGCAATCCGCATTTAGATAGGTGAAAAGCAAATTTGAGGAAACAGAGGGATCGAATTGGAGAATTGGCTTGTTAAATTGGTTCTATGAAATTTGATTGCTGAGAAATTCTTTTCATAATAATGACAGAGGAGGAATTGCATTGGTAAAATCTTATGAGAATTTTTTATTAGATACATATGCAGGATTCAACAACGGGAATTCCTGTCTCTTTTAAGTTATATAAGATTTCTTTGCAAAAATTGATGGATCATTGATTTGACTCGTTCTGCAAGAGAGTTTTGATACCAGAGCTTATCGCGTGCTGTTGGAGCATTTAGAATTGGTAAATTTTGTGCTGGATGGGCCTAGGAGATAGGCATAAAGGTAAAGCATACTTAAGACAGATTAGATGGATTGTCTTAGAGCAGAATGGTTAAATGTGAATTGTCAAGCTCTATAAAAATTGAGTCTTAACTTCATCGAAAGACAGATTGAAGGATTTTTGAAATTGTGATGCCTATGATTCATTTATAATTCTCTCAGAATTATGTTTCAAGGCTGTAATGTGTGGAAGATTTTCAGACAAGAGTTGTTTGTTGGCTGTAGGCTAATGTTGCCAGAAGCCAGACTGATGGATTGGTGAACTTAGAAGACATGGCAAAATTTAGGGTTCACCTGAAGAATTGCAGAGGTGGTTTGGCCATTCTTTGATTTGGGTTAGTCATGGATGCTTCGGTGTGGATTTTGAAGGAAAATACCTGCAGGTTCATGGAAGCAGTAATGAAATTTAGTGCGGATGATATATCTGGTTCAACACTCAGGTGCATTGTATGCTGTTTGTTGGTCTTTCTTTATGTGAGTCAACTTAAATTGTTGAATTCATTAAAATTTTGAAGATTTCAGATTCTTTGGTGCACGAAATAGCTCGATTTGTGTTCATTTTCTCCCTTAATCCTGATTTAAATGTTTGATTATGTTGCAATATGTTTACTGCTAATAAAAAATGAGCATTATTGGAGCATTATTCTTTTCATACCACCTTACTACAGAAGCAGGAACCAAAATAGCATATTTCTGCATATAAATTACAGTTTTACGCCACATATGATGATTTGAGGATATGGATATTGGATAATTAAAAATTGTGTGAGGAAATTCAAAAGGTTCCTTTAGATTTGTTGTCCTTGTGCACTTAGGTAATAATGTTTTTATCCATTGAGTGCGGAAGATTTATTCACTGAGACGTCTAAATTCATAAATAGTTTATAGTTGAACTGATCTGAGAAACCATATATCAAGTCATTGTCATCAATTTGAAATATGAAGGTGGTTTCTTGCAATGCATAAGGTCTTACATAATTATATTTATAAATATATAAAAATTCCAACATCATTAACAACTACTGCTTAGTGTCACTAGTTATCTTAGACATCAAATCCCATTTGAATTCACCACCTTCGATGATAAATAATGCTTAAATGTCAGTAGGTTGCCAAGAGCTAATCCTGTTTGAATTCTTTTTATAGCTTGCACAAGTATATTTTTGTCCATTCAAGAGTTTAAATCCGAACTCAACTTTTCTTTGATAATTCAAGAGTTCAAAATCCATTTCTATTTTGAGCCAATTCTTTAGAAGTGCTCACTTATCAATTCAAAATTTTGCATATTAATATGAAGTAATGGTATAAAAAGTTGAACTGATAAATTAAAAGGTGAAATTTGATAAGAGCTTGCTTCAAAAATTGAGTTTGACAGGGTGATGATTTCATTTCGGCTGCAATGGTGGTCCGGTCTATGGGAGATACCAGTGTCAACCAAACTTTCTAACAATAAATTGTCTACTTAGACTTAAATAGGTTAGATAAATTCTGCTGCCAACAACAATTTGGCGTGCCAAAAATGTTTTGATGATCTTTAATCCAGTGACTGCACTTCTCTGTAATGATATTTGGCAATGCAAATGCAATAATTCGGTATCCTACATACGGGGCTAGCGATATTTAATGCAGTTTTGTTAGACTATAACCCCCAACGTCCTTTTTCCATTGTTCTATTTTTGTAATTCGTATATACACGGATACAGCCGATCCTCAGTTTTCTTTGCTTTCTACTGCTTTTTGTGTTCCAATTGCATTTCCTATTCATATTCATTTCAATCAGCTTGTACATACTTTAGCAAATATTTTTCAATGGGACTTTGTCTTTGAGACTTACATCATGTTAGTGGGTAATGTCCAGAATTTTGGGTTGCTAGATGTTTGCAGAATTATATTTTGTCAAATGCTGTGAACAGCAATCCCTTTATCATTCTCTTTGCCTTTACAAGGTGACTATGTTATCTTTGTCGCGTTATCTTCTTTTCTTCTCTGTTCCTAACCAACTTCAAGAAGATAATGTGCCAATGTCCTTTTAAGCATTGTAGACTTCTGAGACGTCCAACATTCTAGCATGTACACGCGTACGCACATATTTGTTTTATGGCATCATGAAGATATGTTAACACATACTTAATAGTTCTAGTTACTGTAAATTTTTTTGGAAGAAAACATTGTATTATGCATAGTACCTAACTTACCCTGTCAAAATAATATGAAGGAAAATTGTAAAACCCCAATTAGCAGGCCTTTGTTCTCTGGATATAGACCGTGTGGTTCTATGCATTTCTTGTGTTTCCATTTAAAAAAAAATAATAATAATAAGAATAATAAATAAATAAATAAATCAGGGTGCAGGAATGAGAATATTAACCTGTGGAAGGAAATGATTGATGGTTGTATAGGGGTTACATGTGTTTTCTCAAGATTAAGTTGGACTTCCAGGATCCAAACAAGTCTCTCAGAGACTGGGGGAAAAATTACTAAAATTTGACCCCTCACTACTGGATTGAATGTAAATTATACCCACCATTGACTTTTATTTTTCACTTATTCATGAATGTGATGATCTTTATTACCAAATTAAGAAGGGCCGAGATTCAAGTGTCCATATTTATGAATTCAGTTGGCAAAAGATGGTGTATACAATTTAGCAAGCACAAGCTGCCATAATTTTTCTTAAGGAAACAACATGCGCTTTTCATTACGGAGCATGCGCAGTTGTTAAATCAAGAAACTTCTTGATTTTACAACTGCAGGATCCTTAATAAGGAGCTCGCGTTGTTTCCTTAGAGAAATTGCAAGCTGCCATGGTTATGAAAACAGAAAGCTTGCTGGTTTGAAATTTTGAATGATCCCCCATTTCGTACTGTCAAAGGAATCGTGTGAAGAATTTAAGCACCCTGAATGTTACCATGGGACAATTAAATATTCACAGAAAATTTTGGAGTATAACCCTGCTGCAATCCAACAGTGTAATGACAGGACCGGTTCTGCCACGAAGCATATGAGGCGGTCGTGTAAGGCTCATAATTAAAAGGGGCCCATTTTTGTTCATTATTAATAGCATAATATTTGTATAGGCGCACGTTATGGTGTCACAAATTATGGATAGACTATATTGATGCGGAATCAATTCAATTGATGAAGAAATAACTTGACCGGATTTTTTAGTTTACTCATGCTGGAAAATAAAATTTCTGAATTATACGATTTCTCAATATACTGTTCTTGTAATTGCAGATTCCCAAACTGTAGTAATCCCTTGTTTAGGATGGAACTAAAAAAATCATCTTGTGCTCTATGTAGCAGGTGCTATTGATCAAGTTAAACTTGTAGATGTCATTATATTAAGCCATAACGTGTTGATTTAATATAAAATATAAATCAATAATTTCTTCCAGTCTAGTTGTGTTTTCGGATGAGGTTGTTGGAGTGATCAGATAATTGAATTTTAAGGTATATTATTTTATAACTAAAACTGATCTTGCTGTACAATAATTAACCAAAGAGGGCTTAATTGGTAGTTTATAAAGGCTAGTCTCCCAGTAGTCAGATAAACAATTGAAAATTCACCTACTCTTTTATTTATAAAAAAAATAATGATTCTTGCTTGCTAATAACGTTGATTATTAATCAACGACATGTTCACATCATTTTTCTTACCTAATCACCAGAAAATCATAGAAGTGTCTTATGTCTTTGGAATTTTAATGATACCTTTATCACTTGAAAAACAAGTGACTTCAAGCAAGTTAACATTATTCTTTGTCTACTTATGAGGTTTAATGGTAAACATGCGTGAGGATGTTAGAAATTGTATTTGCAGTAAGATATATTCTCATTAAATATGCAGTACAATGTTAGGACAAATGTCCAGTGAAATAATGAGACAGATGATTATTACAAAGTACACACATTTAAGTTTTATTGGTAAAACCCTCTAAATACCCACCAAAACAGAGACAGACTACTATTAAATTTTGAAGCCAATAGGATATATCCATTTGAAACGTGTCTAGTTCTTGGGTGCAAATTTGGACTTGATTTTCTCAACTTCCTTTGTACCAACTTGGAATGCCTTTGTAAGAACATCATCAGGTACAGGTGGTTTAGCAGCAAATAGTGTGGCGGCTATGGATTGGGTTCCCGGCAACTGGCTGTTGAAGGTGGCAATAACGGCAGCAGGCACCTTACCATTGTTCTTTTGGAAGTGGACTAGTCCTCTAGGGAAAACAAAGATCTCACCCTTTTTGATGGACTTGGAAATGAGGACATTGGCTGTGGTGATGAATCCCACATCCAGTTCACCTTCCAACACGAAAATAAGCTCGGTCGCACGAGGGTGGGTGTGAGGTGGATTTAGGCCACCTGGGGCGTAGTCAATGCGTGAAAGGGACACCCCAAGAGTGTTCAAACCGGGGATTTTCTCTACGTTGGCTCCTGTAACAAGTGATCCAGCGGAGTTATTGGTGGCTCCAGGCTTGGCTAGACCAGCAAAGAAGAAGTCCTCTGCTGTTGCATTTGATCTCAAGCAAATCCATTCACCTTCACAGCTGTTTCACAAAGAAATTCAGAATCAATCTTGGCCAGAACTTGAAGAAGTGAGTACTCAAAACAGTTTTTCTTCTTTCATGGTCATTATCACTATTATTACACTTGGGGGATAAAAGTTAACATAAGCAAGAGATCAATTTCTGAATGGAGGACAACTGAGAAATCTAGACAAAAGTTTGTTGAAAGAAAAAAGAATAGGAGTCTTGTTTATTGAATATACCAGAATTGAGATCAGCAACACAAAGGTCTTGAAGCAGGTCTGGATCAGCATAAACTGTGGTGGTTAACGTTACCAAAGCCATCAATATAAACACACTGCCAAAAACAGCCATCTTCAGAAGATTGATTGTGGCTGTGTCTCTCTCCCAATCTGTAAATGTTTACCATATATATTATTATGCAAAAAGTGAGTAATGATGAGAAGAGAATCAGGAAAGAGGGCAGGCACAGAAAGGGGGGAAATAAGGTGGATTATATATAAGGGGAAAGTTGAATTCCTTGGAGGAGACTAGTGTTTGTTGGCAAATATTTTCATCTTGGTCCCAAAGTAAAGTGATAGGTTGATGGGAGTTTTGAACGGATAGGTAGCCCTCTGCTTTGGACTCATTTAACGTATGATTGAATCCCATATTTTATACTGTTTTATTTTATTTTCTTTTTCTTTTTTGTTAGTTTATGGTTTTTTATAAAATACGAAACAAGATAATCATCTTTTTTCGTTAACATTGGAATCTAGTCTAGTAAACGTGTGGAAGAATTTTCGTATCTTGTTGATGTGAGGTCCTCCGGTGTTCAACTAACTGATCAATACAATAACGTCTAAAATACAGTGAAGAAAGTAATGTATTTCTAGCATAATATTTCTCTTAAATCATCTTATTTAGAAATATACATTTTGTGAAAGCGTTATGGCATCTAATTAAAGTTTATTGCTTGGACTCACCAATCTTGTTACTATTTTTGGAACTGCCATTTTTAGCTTAATTGATGATTTTGGTCTGATTACTTAGAACCAAATCTTTAAATTTGTGTTCAAGGATCATTGGTTGATTGAAAACGGGACAGCAACTGAATTTTTTTACACTAGAATCGTCAAAGTGGGATTGCCGTAGTTTGGTGGCGCTACGCTATCCAAAGCAAATCAAGTGTATAATCCTTCTACTCAAACCTTGTCCCTTCCTCTATCTTCTTCCATTCACTTCGAAAGTTCGATCACTCTTTTCCTTCTTTGTTTTGAGTTTCTAATAGCATGGTTAGCCGAATTGTCACAAAGCGTCTGTCTTACTGTTTCTTCACTTGCTTCAGTCAAAAGAAACTAATAAGGTGCGAGATCGTTTGTATAGTTCATTTATACCTATGATGTTGGTAAAACTAGCGGTCGAAATTTTGTCACAACAGCTCAATATATTTGTATAGAAAATTTTATTTAAGTAGCAGATGGGGGTGGACAAAATAACTAGAACCGAAAAAACCAAGAGTTCGAATTTTCTTGAAAAAGGTGAAACCAAAATTGAAACTGGAAATGTTTATTTGCATTAGAATTTAATTTTGAGGCTAGTTTTTTACAATTTAGTACAGCTTTTTAATTGTTTGGTCACTATTTTCTAACGTTAGTGTTGTTTTTTCAACCATATAATCGTTATTTCTAGTTGCAATGTTTTTCTATTAATCTATTATTATCATTTTGACGTATTAATTTGTTATCATTTTGATATATTTAGCAAAATGTAACTTTGTCCAATATAAAAACCGAAAGTTAAACAAAACCGAACAGAATAAAAAAGTTTGGTTTTAAAATAAATAAGACCCTATAAAAAATAATAATTTTCGGTTTGGTTTTAGTTGCTTCATTAATCGAAACTTAAAACTGAGTACCCATGCCTAGTAGCTAATCTCTTTGTGATATTTATACAGAAAAAAAGAATCAAGATTTTCGACGTATGACGAGAGAACAGAGCTAACCTTTTAAATTATAGAGAATCTTGACCGATTGACATGGCCCCAAACACACCAATGTTTTAAGAGCAAGATTAGGTTGGTTAGTTGTTACCAAATGTTCCCTCTTCACCTCCATAGGCTTATAAACGAATGAATGAATTATGTTTTAGTTCGGAATTAGGAGTGGTAGTTAACAATTAAGCTCTCTTTTTTTAATTATTATTATTATAAGCTGGCTAACTCAAGTAGTAAAGTTTTTTTTTTTTTTTTAAAGAAAAGCAACGATTTCATTAAATTCAACCATCCCCAAAACGGGATACCAAGATAAAGTTGTAGTAAAGTTGATACTGAATTATGCAAAGTATTTAAATTAAGTATTGATTTCAATTGTTAACAGAAGTTGTACATGTATGATGTCAAATTTTTTTTTACTAGATCGGATCAATCACTATTGCAATGAGATTTTTCCTTATCCAACCTAAAAAGGGGAAAAAAGAAATAAACTAAAATACTATAAAAATGGAGCAACATTGCCCTATCCCTTTTCCTTCCTATTTGAATAATTATTTGTTACGTTATGCTCTTTTTCCACAACATCGATTTCCATCACGAAAAAGTCGTGTTCTAGTATTTGAGGAATTTTTTTTCTGACCGATTATTCTTAACATGCATGACCTAAATAGCTCTGCACGATCTGACTCCTTTGAGCTAATAATGATTTTTAATGTATAAAAATCATGGGCTCTCGAACTAAGTCATATTGCTTGAACATTGATTGTCATATAAATTGGTGTTAATAATGATAGATAATACAAAATGTTCCAAGAATAGCACGCTAAATGCTATTTAGACGGCTTTTTAATATGAAACATCTTCAAATATCAAGTTCATGTACAATTACAGTACTAGATGTTTCTTAAAAATAAAAAATAAGTAACTGGCCATTTGAGTGGTCAAATTGTGGGGCGCGTCTCCCCAAGAGTGGAAGGCTCACAGGTCAGTAGGTCACAATGAGATGAAATGACGGAAATCACCAGAGCCAACGACATCGTACTTCCCTTGTGTGGGTGCAATCTACGCTTTTGGGAGGAAGACTTAAGAAGTCGTTAAACATGACCCATGCGCTTTTAGGCGTCCGACCGCCCTCCACCCCTCACTTCCACGGCCGGCCTAGCTGTGAGGCTGCCGTCTTAGGCCCAAAAAATATAGAGGCCCAAAAAGTTTGTTTTAAGTAAGCCTAAAAACTCAATAGTCCTCTTTTTCGGAATTCAGTGCCCAAAAAAGAATAGGAAATGGGCCCAAAAACAACAAAGGGCGTTCGGCCCTATTGCCCATTCAAATCCAAATCTGGTTTTGAAAAAAAAAAATTAAAAAAATTAAAAATAGAAAAAAAAAGTTAACTCAAAATTCAAAACAATCAGACGACAGAACAGAAGTGAAGAACGTTGAAGAACAGAAGAAGAAGTCAGGAAGCAGGAACCTTCGAAGTTCGACCTCACCCCCAACCGGCCGCCCCTCCTCTGTCTCTCAGGCGTCCGGCCGTCTCTCAGTCTTTTGGAGTTCCGACCACCACGCACGTAAGCACCACGATTTTCTTCTCTGTCATATTCCTAAATCCTAAATCCAAAATTATACTAATTCCCAATTGGCATTTGGTATTTGCTTAATAGTTAATAGACTGATTGGGGCTTGATTTGAACTTTGAAATGGAAGTTTTTGTTACCTTTTTTCTTTTCTGGGTAGAACACATTTACACAGAGACTGATTGGATCATTGGATGTTTTATGAATTGAGACTAAAATTTTTGCGATTGGATGCTTTTGTTGTATGATTTTCAATGGGTTTAGGAGTACAATACATATATAATTCCAGAGGACTACTGGACTAGGAGTTCAACTTTTTTACGTGTTTAATTGGTAAATGGCAATTGCCATATTTTTCAGTTTTATTTAGTTTATTTTTTCGTATGGAAAGTTGTAGAGGTTTGAGGAGCAATTGTGCGGGATTATTAAGTTGGACGTGATTAAAAGAACGAGGAAAATTGGGAGAAAGTTAAGCTCATCAACAACAAGCGTCTTCTAGTTCAGTTGCATACATTGTGGAGGTGTGTATGTGTTTCCTTTAATCCTTTTGCTTGTCTTGAATTTTGATTTGGGAAATGAGAATTATAGATTATGCGTTATATAATCATTTGTCACTACGGCGGGGCCCATTTTTCAAAGGTCGCCTCAGGCCTTAGAAATCACAGGGCCGACCTTTCTCACTTCTCCCCTCTCCATGGGAGAGCGCACGGTACTGGCCATATTGAAGCTATATGAATCCTCCACACACTTCTTGTTACATCAATTTTCGCTCAAAGTCTCGTCAAACTTTGTATACAAGGTACTTTTTTTTTTTAATATCTTTTTTTTTTCTGTTTTTTTTTCAAGTTTTTAATCAATCTGTATTTCTATCTGGCCCGTATTCATTTGGAAGTTCTTGCTATTATATTTGAATTTAAATTTTTTTCGTAAATATTTTGATGAAAATTTTTTGCAGCGACGTCAATTATGTGAAGCTTCTACCTTAAATCTTGCTGCTTTTAGCAGCATTGCTACCGCTAGAGCGTTGGATGAAATTCCAGCTTTTGAAAGTGTACCAACGATATCAGAAGTCAGTCCTGGAGCAAAGAAAACTTACGTTTTTGAGCCCAACAGTCTGCAAAATTTTCCCTTTAGTTATGGTACTAGCTACTCACTGAGTATTGATGCATGTCCCCATTTGGTATCATTACTTGATGCCAAGAAGCTTCAGGCAACATCATTGAAACTTGGGTTGCACGAGGATGATGCAATCTCTAATAGGCTGGTTGAAGTTTATACAGCTGCTGGAGAAATAGATTGTGCATTAAAAGTTTTGGATGGGTTTCCAGCTGGCGGAAACTTGCCTTCGTGGAACCAGTTGTTATCTTTGTTAATCCAAAAAAACCTGTATAATCAAGTATTTAGTCTATTTTCATGGATGTTTAACAAAGGTCTTAGCCGAGATGAAAACGCTGTTGCTAGTGTCTTGCAGACATGCAGTGATGGTAGACTTGATTTTCATTTTATAACCCAAATTCATGCTAAATTTATACATCGTGGTTTCAGTAGAAGCTCTGTTGTCTGTAATCCTCTTATTGATTTGTATTCAAAGAATGGATTTGTCGATTATGCCCTGCAAATTTTTAGAAAAATGCACATGAGGGATAGTGTTTCTTGGGTTGCTATGATATCAGGCTTTTCTCGTAATTACCGTGAGTTGGAAGGTATTCTTCTTTACTGTGAGATGCGTAGATCAGGAGTATTTCCTACTCCTTATGTCTTTTCAAGCATTATAAGTGCCTGCACCAAAATAGAGTTGTTTGGCCTTGGAGAACAACTGCATTGCCTGATAATCAAGTGGGGATTTTCTTCTGAACTTTTTGTCTGCAATGCTCTTTTGACACTTTATTCTCGATTTGGGAACTTGATATCTGCAGAGCAGATTTTTGGTGAAATGCAGTACAAAGATAAAGTATCTTATAATACACTGATTTCTGGGCTTGCAAAGCAAGGTTCAGGTGAGAAATCTTTTCAATTTTTTGATAGAATGCAGAGCAAATCATTGAAGCCTGATAGTGTAACAGTTGCGAGCCTCTTGAGTGCTTGTACATCAGTAGGAGCTCTTCATAAGGGAAGACAGTTGCACTCCTATGCGATAAAGTTAGGAATGTGTTACGATATAATTATTGAGGGTTCGTTGCTCGATCTTTACGTTAAATGCTCTGATGTTAAAACAGCACATGAATTTTTTCTAACAACGAAGATGGATAACGTGGTCCTGTGGAATGTGATGCTAGTGGCCTTTGGACAGATGGGTGATCTCCATGAGTCCTTTCATATTTTTACCCAGATGCTGATTGGACGAGTGGAGCCTAATCAGTACACATACCCAAGTATATTAAGGACCTGTACTTCTGTTGGAGCTCTGGATCTAGGAGAACAATTACATAGCCAGGTCATAAAAACTGGTTTTCAGCCAAATGCATATGTGGGTAGTGTGCTTATAGACATGTATGCCAAGCAAGGAAAACTGGATAGTGCCATGAAAATTTTCAGGTGTCTTGAGGAGGAAGATGTTGTCTCTTGGACGGCGATGATATCTGGATACGCTCAACACGACTTGTTTATGGAAGCTCTTAATATTTTTAAAGAGATGCAAGACCGGGGAGTTCGATCAGATAACATAGGATTGGCTAGTGCGATCAGCGCATGTGCTGGAATTCAAGCTTTTAATCAAGGGAAACAAATTCATGCACAATCAGTTGCATCTGGGTACTCTCTTGATCTTTCTATTGGCAATGCACTAGTCAGTTTATATTCTAGATGTGGTAATGTGCAGGATGCTTGCTTGGCTTTTGAAAAAATTTATGCCAAAGATAACATTTCATGGAACGGATTGATATCAGGTTTTGCCCAGAGTGGACAGTACGAGGAAGCACTGAAGGTGTTTTCTCAAATGATTCAGGTTGGCGAAGAAGCTAACATATACACCTATGGATCTGTTGTTAGTGCAGCTGCTAATACAACAAATATAAAACAAGGTAAACAAATTCATGGGCGAATTCTAAAAACAGGATATGAAACTGAGATGGAAGTCGGCAATGCATTAATCACTTTATATGCAAAATGTGGAAGCCTTGACAACGCTAGGAGGGCGTTCTCTGAGATGCCACTTAAAAATGAGGTTTCCTGGAATGCTATGATCACAGGCTACTCTCAGCATGGATATGCCGGTAAAGCTATAGAACTCTTTGAGGATATGAAAATGATGGGAGTGATGCCCACCTATGTCACCTATATTGGGGTTTTAACAGCGTGTAGCCATGTGGGAATGGTGGAGGAAGGGTTCGCCTACTTCAGGTCTATGAAAGAGGAGTATGGCTTGGTACCAAAACCAGAACATTATGCTTGCGTTGTTGATATTCTTGGACGGGCTGGTCAAGTGGGCCGTGCAAGAGAATTTGTGGACTCCATGCCAATTGAACCTGATGCAATGGTCTGGAGGACCCTCTTAAGTGCCTGCACAGTTCACAAGAACATGGAAATTGGGGAATTTGCAGCTAAGCATCTTTTAGAGCTAGAACCTAAAGATTCCGCTACATATGTGCTTCTGTCAAACATGTATGCTGTTGCAGGTAAATGGGGTTATCGGGATTGTACAAGGCAGCTCATGAAATACAGAGGAGTGAAGAAAGAGCCTGGTCGTAGCTGGATTGAAGTGAAGAATTCAATTCATGCTTTTTTTGTCAGTGACCGACTCCATCGACAAGCAGATCAGATATATGAGTTCTTAGACGACCTGAACAAGCAGGCAGTGGCAATTGGTTATGTACAAGACTCCTCTAGCCTCTGGAATGATTTAGAGCTGGGGCAGAAGGACCCAATTGCATACGTTCATAGTGAGAAGTTAGCTATAGCATTTGGACTTCTGGTCTTGCCTGATGTAATTCCCTTGCGAGTGATGAAGAATCTGCGTGTCTGTAAAGATTGCCACAATTGGATTAAATTTGTATCTAAAATTGTTAGTCGAACTATTGTCGTAAGGGATGCATACCGCTTCCATCATTTCACAGATGGTAAATGTTCCTGCAAAGATTACTGGTAACTTGGGCCAAGAAAAGAAGATAAAGTTCAGTATGTTCAATGGTTCAAGTATACATCCGAAAGTAAAAGGTATGAAGGTGATATTACTCTTTCCCTTTGTATGTTGTTTGACCATTTGCAAGGGTGGGTTCATTACCCACGTAAGATGGACTTTAAGATGGTAGTTTTTCATCTTACCTCAACATCCTTAGGTCTCACATTTTCTTTCTTTTTTGGATACTAAATAACTCCTTTAACCTGAAATAATAATTCCTGTAGCTGTTCCTCATTATCGACTTCCTCTATGTTATTTTGTTGAAACTTAGAATTTCTTTGCAAAGCCAAATACTTGTACTCACAAATAGCTATCCCCAAATACTGAAAATTATCTATATGTTATCTAGTTTTGTGCTTTGAATGTTGGACTGCTTTTGTCACTTATTAATCAAGGTTACACGTTACATGTTGGGAGACATCACCAATAAATGATTATCCGTTAAGTCTAAACTGACAAAATGAAAATCGCAAAAATTGCAGATGGCTTAGTATCATTTTTTCTTCAAATCGCCCAGAAAATCTTCAAATTAATCAATTTGACACAAAAATAGGAGACGGCTTCTTCAAATCACCCCATAATCGAATTGAACATAGGTCCTCCTTTGAGTTCTTTATTTCTGTTGCTTACTTTTTAACAGCCAAAAAAAGAAAAGATATCAATGGTTTCATGGGACGGAGTTAATTACCTTTAAGTACAGTTTGTAGGGGATTTGTAGAAGAAAGTTGGATTGCTGATGGCAAATGCTGTTTGATAGTCGGCTGCGATGATCGGTAGGGGTGGTTGGTGAGTTTTTGTTGTTTCTTATGTTGTTGTGTTTTATTTATCGATTTGTTTCCTTTGTTCTTCTTCTAATTTTTCATCTTCAGTAAATTTTGCTGGAGGTTCTGTTGCATAAAGGTAAATTTTGGGTGCTAAGTTTAGTGTTCAAACAATCATATACAAAAGGCTTGCTTAAAAATGAAATTTGAACACAGAATCTTTTCCTGAACAGTGCATTTGGTCTTGTGGTATTCGAAAAATCAGTGCTACTTGAAAGATTAAGAGACCATGGAGTCTTATTATTTATAGCATAAGAAAGAGAACTTGCTGCTGAATTTGCATTAGTTTCAGTGGGTACCAATTTTCTGTAATATGTGTAAATCGTACTCTAGTAACTTAATTAGCTAATCACTATGTTCCAAATCCACCTATTTCTTAGCATTCACAGAATATGAAGAAACATAACTGGCTCAAAGTATGGTTGCAGGACAGTAGTTGAGGTATCATAAATTAACTCCATTTCACTGTTGGAACTCCTAAATATCAGCATTTTCATAGTGCACTGAATTGAGATTAAAAGAGTAAGAAAATCAATAAATTAACGCCCTAAGTATATATTAATCTATCATGAAATTGCTGATATTTACTTCTTTTCTCTTTTCTTTTAAATCTACATCCATAAATATTACATCAATAGATGTATAGGTAATGCTTATTCCATCATGATTTCCATCTTATATTCAATGCGAGAGAACAAATTGAACATAAGCATAATGCTAGAAAATGGCTTCACTATGTTCAGGTACAATCATCTTGAATATCTAACAATAAAGTGACAAGTTCTTAAAAACTAATATGTTCTCTATTAACTTTAGCATTGGTGTCACACTAGTATAAGTAATTCAAGGACAGAATTTCAACATGAAAAACTTATGACTTATCATTGTTATGTAAGCTACAATGCCTCATTGGAGCTATATCTTCCTACTTTTCGACAAAAGAAGCTATCTTTTGCCCTGCAACATGTTAAGGAAGTCTGGTTTTGAATTGAGTATTCCGAGAATACTGTGGTAACTTTGTTAGGAAAAATTTCGTCTAACTGCATACCTTGTTTATAAATCCACTAACTTTGTTATTGCTAATTTACCATATATTTCCTAAACAATTATTTGTGTATTAATATTTATCTTTGCTTTCATTTTATAGATTTTATTTTATTTTATTTTTATTTTATTTATTTATTTAATTTTTTCAATTCATATATGTCCATCTCTCTTGCTAGATTTGCATCTGAACATAATTTTGCCCCAAGTCTATGTCTCCAGTTATGTATGATTTTATATGGTGGTTGGTGGACTTCTGTGTCAGACTGTTTGTTCTATAGAATGAAAGTTATACTTGCATGATGAATTATTGCAAGATAGCAAATAATTGGATCAGTTCCTAAATGGATGTCTCCCTACAGAGTCTGATGAAACCAAACAGCTTGCATTATTTTGCATAATTTGTTGGATGTTCATTTTGTAATAGATATATCCATGTAGAGCTTTCCACATGTGTGAGGATGCTGCCCACTTCAAAACACAGAATTCAGATCTGAAGTGTTCAATGGCAGCCTCCGGCAAATTTACATTTGAATTCCATGTGGTTGGTGGGTTTGCCTTAAGAAACTATGTTTGGTCTCTAGATTCTTAGCGATTGATATCTTGCTTCAATAAGAGTTTGAGTTGATTATGAAAGCTGTTGCAATCACCCGACTGCTGTAGAGTCTCAGTTCTCTTAGGCCCCTGTTAGGAATACATGCGACGATGAATCTTGTTTGAGCAGTTAAAACCCTTTTGTCGCATTTCTTGATTTTGTGATTTACTCTGCTGCTTGAATTTTAAGCTTGGCATCATCACTATTGTTTCATGGCGTATGCATGTTATCACTCCATTTTCTAGGAAACAAAAAAATAGCACTTCTCATCCCTATTATTGAACCTTTTTTTATGGGCTTCATATATTACATTCCAAATCAGAACTGTGAGTTGCTATTGAAGTTGAAAGGCTGCTGTTTCTAATATGGTTTCTTGAGTGTTGTTCCGTAATAATGGGATTGATGGGATTGTTCCATTTTCTAGGCTTTTAACAATGCTTCAGATCATCCTTCAGCTCAAGCTACACTGCAAAACATATTTCCTCTCAGCAGGTTTTTACTGGTATTTGAAATTACATATTCTTGTTATATTT
This sequence comes from Nyctanthes arbor-tristis, assembly GCA_963692815.1. Taxonomy (NCBI): domain Eukaryota; kingdom Viridiplantae; phylum Streptophyta; class Magnoliopsida; order Lamiales; family Oleaceae; genus Nyctanthes; species Nyctanthes arbor-tristis. The sequence continues at coordinate 14,864 of CAVNYN010287630.1, read as the reverse complement.
TACTATTAAATTGGCTGATATGAGTTTCTAAATTCACTTTCACGCATTATGTTTTCCGCATCTTTTAGCCCGGTGCATTTGATCTTGTCGTCACATTTGTTTACAAGATCAGTCAGAATCCTCGCCGGTATGTTCTCCTGTTAAGTTGTTAAGTGGCCTACTTGGTGTTGAGTTATTTTCCTGTTTGCCATTGCCCCTTCTCGGACTTCTTGGGTTTGCAAATCCAACTATAGAATAATAAGCTGCTGTGCAGATTGGACAAACCGAAACAGTGGAAAATATTGCTACACATCTCAAGGGAGTGCTGATGTTTCATTAAGTGTGGTTCATTTACTTGGTACATTCCAAAAGGAACTGGTGATGCAGTTAATAGTTTCCTTTGCAGCTTAATCTATGATGTTTTTTTCCTTCTCTTGAACTGACCAGATATCCAACTTTATCGTTTATTAACAAGATGGTCCAGATATAGATTCATATTCTGATGCATCCAGAGTCAAGACTAAGTGAAGAGCAATTCGTGAGAAAAGGCAAGGGTCGTGGGTTCCTTTATTTCTCTTGATGTCAACATATTCATATCTGATGCAGAATATGATTTGTGGCTTCTCTGCTATTTATCTGAATGACTGTCTTACTATTATCCCTTGGTCTTTTAATTCACTATAATGAATAATCAACAGGTTCTGAGTCTCTCCTCTGTTTTCTTGTGCTTTGTAGGACTAGTGCATGACTGTGGCGTGTTCTCTGGTTATAGAGATTTTATGACTGGAAAATGAAAAGGTCAGCTACCATCTTACTCCCTCCATCCCGTGAAAATAGTCCCCTATCTTGGAAAAGTGGAATTTGAAAATGTTTTTCTAATATATCCCTTAATTTAATTGTTATTACACTTTGATAGTTCTTATTTGTTTATAACAATACACATTAAATAGGGGTATATAAGAAAAATTAAAAAGTTAACTAAAGAAAGTGAACTATAATTTGGGACAGATAAAAAATGAGTAGTGGACTATTTTCACGGGACGGAGGGAGTATGGGAGTATTTCCTACCTAAAAGCATAGGCATTTTTTTATCACAGAATAATTCTGATTATTACTTAATTGGTGAGTTTATTAAAGGGTAATTGTGTAAACAAGGCCAAATGATACAATTATCAACAACAGACAAGATTGATTGTCCAAATATTTGAAAGTGATTGTATTAGTATTAATATAAAAATGTTAACATTTGAATCCTTTTGTGTAAATATGCTATGAGCCTATACCCAGGTTTGAGATTGAATCAACTGGAAATGCTGTTTGAAGAGCTTATGGTGGCGAAAGCGTTTAATAGAAATGCAAAGGCGATGCCTGCACATTCTTACGGATCAAGCACAAGTATCTCTCTTTTTATGGGGATGAAAACATAAATCTAGATTTCATTATCTGTTACGAGGATATATATCAGAGAAGATCTGATATATACCATTAAAGAACCCTAGAGCTATTTATTGTAGTGGAATGAGCTGTATGGAGATGATGGTTCCACTTCCTTTTTTATTTTTCTTCTTTTCTTATACTTATTTTTTATTTTTAATGATTCCAAATGTAATGAAATGCAACATTAAGAAAATTATCACCGACCATAGGTCGTTTTTCTCTCCTACTTGCTCAAAAAAGGCCTAATTGTCCTGTATGTCACGCTACCTTCTTTCGCTCTTCCATTTCTTTTCCTCTCACCTGTGCACCTCCAAGAAATTCTATTCCAATCTGCTCCTCCTTTCAGTCGCCTCTACCAGCATAAAGAATTCGAGTTGTGAGAGAACAGGAAGAGCGATGGGAAGGAGATTCGACGACCGAGAGTCGGATGGGAATTGGAGATGAAAACAATCTGGCGACTTGGGGACTTCTGGCCGATGATTGAGCCCTAACTCCTGAAATCAATTGAAATCACTGCAACGACAAACAGTCACCTCCTTGAAATGAACCAGCAAGAATCTGGATGGAAGAGGAAGTTTGTATGAATCCAGGTTAAAATATTCACTATTTCTTAAGTTTCTCCTTAATGAAATTAGGAATTTTGGATGTTACTGTTTAAACCTGAATCCATAGGTTGCAGTTGAGATATTGGACATCTCAATATGTGATTTGAATTCATTATGAACCTGAATTTTGGGCAAAAAAGTGGGGACAGAGTATTTGAAATCAATATTAAGAAAATGCATTGGATGATTGAAAACTTTAGATGTGTCGGATGATTCGATTCTTGTACATGGTAACAACCTCTTCATGTTAAATTTCCTAAGAATAGAAAAGATGCTCGTGGACTCTATATGGATTGAATGTGTTGATGGGAAGCATATGTACGCTAGCATACAAATGCATTTTCCATTCCTGGATGAATATTTATATACAGTCAAAATTTGGCAAAGAAATTGTGTGTCATCCTCCAGGGAATTTTGCCTCTGATTTTCAGTATGTTGGCTGCAAGTACCGAACACTTGAAATTTGGAAGCTGGCTGGAGAAGAACAAATTACTACCTTGAAATCACAGTCTCGCTTTAGAGTCAACCATTGGCACACTTATTGTGTCTAATCGAGGGTCAATAGATTTGACTAATTTGTACCATCAATAAAGGGAACATATTTTCATATCGCTTCCCATTTAATTTCATTGTTCAGCATCTGCCACAGAAATAGGTGCAGCCCGTCCAAGAGCCATGTAAGAAGCAAGCGTGTGATTTTCAAGCTTGCCTTTCCAAGAACAATTTTCTGCCCCAAAAGTACGTTCTTTCGTAATCTCCATTCCTTTTTTAAAGTTCTATTAGTCTCTTATCTGTTTTAATGCGCTAATAAAGGAAACCTACTGAATTGGTTTGTTATATATGCGGGATCAAATTGAAGTTTTTTTTTTTTTTTTTTTAACATAAAATACAAGAAGTCGATTTTAGCTTATATACTTTTAAATTTTTTTATTCTTAAGAAAACATAAGCTTTTACGAAATGTCGATATAATGGGATGTTTATCGTTTTGGTTGTAGGAAGAAATAATGGCATAATTTCTGAATTCCACAATATACTAGGGTATATTTTGACGGTACACCTTTTCAAACTAATTGTTGAACACAAAGCCTAAAAATGATATTTATAGACAGCAATGAATGCCATGGATGAAGCTTCAATGTGAAGATGGAATCTAAAATCATATTGAAGAAATTTATGATCAAGTTAAAATTATTCCTTTCCTTTGGAGATGGAAGAGGAATATGTTCAAATTTTGAGTTCATTGAGAGTTTGTGAGTTTAAAGCAGTTTTTGGCTTTAGGCTAATAGATGAGGTTCATACGGACCCATGTCATGCTTCCCTTGTAATGTAATTTATAAGTCTTTGCTGATTCTCAAGTGTCTTGTTGTAGTCTTGATGTCAAGATAGTGCTATGCATCTAATGACTGCCATGTATATGTCATCATATATGTCTATGGTAGCTGAAAATCATCGTTTGGAGTTAGCAAAATCTTTCAATCTATTACCACACTTTTCTTCTTGTGCCAAGGATAGGAATATATGTAATTATAGAATAATTGAAAGATGTCTATGACAATATTAGCTTTGCGAGAACAATATAAACCATGGAATCGCAGACTTGATTTATATGTGCCTTCTTTACGTTCTTAGAAGTACATATAAGATATGTATCGAGCTTTTTCCTTTTTTCCCCCAACTAATCTATATAATAATATTGTCCATTAATTTGCAAAAGATCCATAGCTACAGATCCATTCTTCTATGTATACATCAACTGATGAGTGATGTAATGAATAGCAAATCAAAGACCATAATGTACAATGCTTATTTCTGGAATTCAGAATAAGTTTTAGAGGTATCTGAACATGCTTACTGCTCCCAGATGAAAAATGCTCCAACAACAATTCCTGGTAAGCAATACTTGCACATTGAAATTTGGTGTCATCTGTGAATCGAAGTAGACCAAACGAATAAAAGATGGACGTGGTGCGTATATTAGTGTTGCTTATAGAAGTTGAAGTTTGAGTTGTTATGCTTGGAAAATGTAGAGATGTTCATTTGATACCAATTCAGCGTCGTGTTCATTGTATGTTTATCACTCTGAGAAAGACTATTGACGTCAGTTTTGTTAATTCATGTGCAGGTTTTGCATGCATACTCAAGTTATTGGCAGAGCCCTTTTTTCATAGCTTGTCACAGAACTTGCTTCTCAGAGGTTGGCTGGTTGCTGAAAGTACGACTACTTTTTGACATTGTATAACAATGTTCATCACCATACTGAAAAAATCAAGCATGGTGGATACTAATAACTGGTATTCATTGTCAATCTTTACGCACTAAATTTTTCCACTCATTAAGTTTTGAAGGTCAGATTGACTTTCAGTTATAACAGTTGTTTTCAAGCACAATGATATTGTAATCCCTAATAATGGAAAACCCCATAGGAATTCCTCTTAGTGGAGGCATGATCATGTTTAGGATTAAGATTGTCACTTGTCATGTGTTGGGGGCACGTAAGGGGTTGCTTGGAGCACCATTTGAGCTACAAAAGGAAAATTGAGACCATCAGTTTGTGAGTTTTGCAAGAAACTAATGACACAGCATGAGGATTGTTAGAAGACTAGTGCCGCCGTGTTATTCATGTTACTTTCGTCATCGTCATTATTTTTGTTGCTAGAATGTCATCATGTGGCTAAATTGGCAGTTTCTGTTCCGTTATTGTTCTTCAATGTATTTGGCAGAAAGGGTTGGGGTGGATTCTTCTGACCTAGTTGAATGTCCTTCGGCAGACTTATTAAGGCTTCTTGTCACGAGATCACGCTCCAATCACCTTGAAGTTGCTTCTCTTCTTTGTTTCCCATGTTTTTTACTGATTGATTTAAATTTTATACATGTGCGGAAGTAGTCTTCGGCACCCTTTTGTCAATTCATCTTTTTAGCTGTGTATGTGATTTAGCTTGTATTCATGCTTGTCGTCCAAGTCTTGAGTTTTTTGGCTACTATTCAGTGTCGTATATTTTTAACATAATGTTAACCTAATTGATTTCTCACATTCAACGGAATACATCTACGCGCTTTTAACTTATTCAACCATTTGTGCTTACAATCTCTTTGGGGTTTAGCATCTTTGTTCAACATCTCTATTGTGCATCAATTGTATATATATTATCTTAGAAACTGCTATTGCTGCTATACTGATAAAAACCGAGTGTGTTTGCCTTGTCGCTAGTTGAATATGGAGATTCAATATACCTAGGTTATTGGGGATATTTCCTTCTCTCCCAAATCTAAAACCTACGAACTTTTCCCTTTTAGGTACACTGATTTTTTCCAACCCCTACATGTTGTCTTTATGACTCTGTGAGATTATTATTATTATTATTTTTTTTTTTTACTATGTAGAATAATTTGGAAGAATTAGATGTTCATAAACATTGTAAGCTGGGTTTGAGTATGCAAATGGTTCTTGTTGATTTTTCATATTCTTGTCGAACCTTCATTATACTTTGACTTGCCAGTAGTAACTATTGTTTGTAATTAATTCACTGAGGATTATTATTTCTACTCTCTGCGTATTGATTTGCTGTTCAATTGTGGTTTGCTTCAACTGGTTTTCGTCCTTTTGTAGATCTGGTAGTTCATCCACGTCAAGGTATCATTTAGTTCTCGCCGTCTTCATAATTATTTATGGCATGTTTGATATAGAATATTAATTAGCACATGACAGCATTGAGAAAAGAGAGAAGCCAAACATTATGGCATACGTTATCAAGCTTTTACATTGCATATAACTATGTATCCTTAATTTCATTGGCTTTTATTGAACTTGCAGGTGTGACAATTTGAAGTGTTACTGCAGATAACGAGACCTTTGTGAAGCATCTTGTTTATGTCACCAAAGATGGATCATCAAATTGAGTAATTTACAAATTGTGGAACTGTCAAACTGTAGTCAATAATTTGATACCTTGTCCATTTATTACTTCTGTAATGCATTAATTTTGTGTTTACTCATTTTATATCATTCTCGTGTATGGAGAACTACAATTACTTTCTAAATACAAAATAGTTCTAGTTTTTACCTACGCGATTACAAGACATTCGAATTTAATGTTTTCTTCATGGTGCCATTGGAATATTCTAATCATAAATGCCGGTTGTTCATGGCAAAGGCATGGGATTGTTAAAATTTTAAATCAATAGAGAAGCTATCAAAGGAGGTTAGGGAGAAAATGTATTATCAAAACCAAATTGAGCATGTGGCATCCAAACATTATATTTGTGTTCATACTCTATATGGATCTATCCGCGTGTTGGTTGTGAAGAGAATCAAACTACTCAAAGAAATAGTTTAGTTTAGCTTCGGTGGATGAATGGTGTTGTTTAGCATCGAGCCAAGCAGTGTAATATCACTTGAAAGCCACCGATCGCTTCCAACTGTTAGAAACTAAAAATAAACATCTCATCCTTCAATATTGATTAGCGAACTCATAAGTCGGAGTAAGGGGTCGGCAGATAAATGCTTAATCTGAGATTACCGGGAGTTATAATCCCATGTACCTCTCTCCTCCCTTCCTTTTGTAATAAAAAATATTGATATGCAAACTTGGCAATCAATCTAAACATGCAGCTTTTTTTAATATTTTCTTAAAGAAAAAACACTAGGAGTGTGATTGGCAAGGATTTTCCAAAGAAAATGAAGTTTTCCACCTAAATTTCTATTTTTGTAATGTTTGATTCATATTTTTTTCCATGGAATTTTTTTCATCTTTTCGTCACATGACCACATCTATAGATCTATATTTATATATTCCTAAATCAACAGTAGCCTAAAGGTGTTTTCCCGCCTAAACAGCTTGTTGACATCATGCGTGCATCACTAATTACACCATTCTTTATTTATTTTATTATTATTTATTTATTTATTTGTTCTGTGGTTTTCCCTTTATTTAATTATTATTTATCATTTGTTTTGCATTTCTATCTATATATTATTATTATTATATTCCTAAATCAATAATAGACTAAAGATGCTTCCCCGCCTAAACGGTCCGCTGACATCACACGCGCATCACTAATTACACCATTCTTACCTCAAGACTCCCGTAATTTATTTCACTTTGGTAGGAGTTTCCCTTTGATCGCCTCTTTGGATAAGAAGACTACCTTATTCGATCTTAGTCTTCGGTGCGGTTTTACGGAGCGTCTAAGCACAGTTCACTCAGAAGATCAGCAGTCTAGCCCAATTCCTTCCCTTCCAATCGCTTCCTCAGATTCTGAATCCCTCTCTATGGTTCGTCGATCCTCTCAAGTTTCTTATCCTGTTGAAATTTCCCGAAAAGCTAATCATAGGTTCTTCTCTCCATCGGAACAATAGGGCCAGCTGACCTCAGAGGATTCCATTCACCTTTTATCTAACTTTCATTTTTGAGTGGTTTCTTTGTTCTCTTATTTATTGAATGAAAGAAAGAAAAGACTTCCCTTTCTTTCTCTCGGAGTACGCCGATTACCCCCCGAACCGTACAAGATAGTTACCACCTATCATACGGCTTTCTAACTTCACTTCTTTTTCTGGTCGTTCCGATCGACATTAATTATTTATTTATTTGTTTTTCATTTTTCCCTTTATTTAATTATTTATTATTTGTTTTGCATTTCTATATATTCCTAAATCAACAATACCCTAAATGCGTTTTCCCACCTAAACGGTTTGCTGACATCACGCGCACATCACGATCTCACTATTCTTTATTTATATATTCCTAAATCAACAGTAACCTAAAGTTGTTTTCTCGCCTAAACGGCTGACATCATGTGCGCATCACTAATTATATCATTCTTTATTTGTTTTATTATTTATTTATTTGTTTTGCGTTTTTCCCTTTATTTAATTATATTTATCATTTGTTTTCCATTTCTATCTATATATATTCCTAAATCAACAGTAGTCTAAAGATGTTTCCCTACCTAAACGGTTTGCTGACATCAAGCGCGCATCACTAAATGCATCATTCTTTATTTATTTATTTAATTATTTATTTGTTTGTTTTGCGTTTTGCCCTTTATTTAATTATTTATTATTTGTTTTGCATTTCTATATATTCCTAAATCAATAGTAGCCTAAAGGCGTTTCCCCCCTAAACGGCCTGCTAACATCACGCGCCCATCACTAATTATACCATTCTTTATTTATTTTATTATTTATTTGTTTGTTTTGCTTTTTTCCTTTTATTTAATTATTTATTATTTGTTTGAAAATGCATTTTTCTCCTTGAAAATGCATTTTTCTTTTTCCGAGTTTCCTTTGAAATATACGTCGACCTCCTCTCCTACAAACCATATGTATCCTTTGACTTTCCTTATCTCATCTAATCTTTTACGGATCAACCTTCTATATTTACAGTTTTTCATTGTCGATTGCATATCTAATTTCCATTATTAAGAGTCATATTACCATTATTTATAGGCTCTAGGATTCCTTAGTAGATTTTTTTTTTTTTTTTTGCAATAAATATGTTAATCCATAGCATCTACTACTTCTCTTGTGAAACTCATTTATTATCTCTTGATTTTTTCCCCTACATTTATGTATTAGTTATTGGAAATTTTGTTTCTACCAAATATTACATTGTTATCTCTCGATTTTCCCCCTACATTTAAGTATTAGTTATTGAAAATTTTGTTTCTACCAAGTATCACAATATCGGCTGATGTTACGGATGACAAACGATATTGAAGTATTAGTTATTGAAAATTTTGTTTCTACCAAGTATCACAATATCGGCTGATGTTACGGATGACAAACGATATTGTATAACAAGTTCAGTGAGATCATTATTGATTCTTAGTGAATTTCCGTATTCTACTTTGAATAAATATATACTATTGTTTATTATTAGATATGTAATGTGATATATTCGCCCTATTTTCAACCATATCAGTTTTTTATTTTTGACATCTCATTTAGTGAGAAGATAATTATTCATAACTTTTCACTATCCTCACGCATGTAAATAATTTTCATAATTATGTCGCTTTTGTATTTAAATTTTTTCGGTATATCTATTCGTACATCGCATGAGTGCAAATATTAGTTTTCCTTAAAAACAAGGAAAATATTTTGCTATGGGGTGTATGTGTTTTGTTTTCTAGGTAATTTATATTTTTTCTTGAGAATTTTATTTCTAATTAAATACGTTGTAATTCATTTTTTATGAAATTTAATTACCGATAATTCAATTAACAAGAAAATATTTTTTTTTCAAACTCAATTTCATACTTGTAATCAAATGCAATCTAATATTATTTTACCGTTGGAATCTCCGGGAAAGTGATACTCTAGTAGGTTTTCGCCCTTGGGTCTCGAAGACGTATCCATCCGCATATCGGTCTCCGCAGTGTGAGGCTCCACTTCTCCGAAGATCCACCAAAATTGCAGCAATTGAGGCCCGAATCGAAGCAGCGACCATCCTAAATTGTTCCCGTATCCACTAATTCCAAGCAGCGACCAGCCGATCCTCAACAATCTTCTCAACTCCCGTTAATTGTTGAAGCAGAAAGCAGACGGTAAGTCTCCAATCGTTTGTCAATCCGAAAAGCATTGCGAATGAGGTCAGACTTTATGTTATTATTTTTTTCTTCCCCATGGATTAACCACAGGAAAAATGAGCGAGCGAAATTGATAGTTGGGCAGTATATGAAGCACGCCGGAAACATGGGTTTAGCGATAATCCATGAATGAATTAGGAATTAGGATTATCCATGTTGAAATTTCGTCAAAGCGGGCTTGAATTATGATAACTTTCTTTTTCTTCTTCTTCTTTTCTTTCTTTTTTTTTTCCAAACCTGTGATCTTCGAACTGACCATCAGTGGAATTCAGTTAAGACGTTCTGCGATCATCAGTATTGTTTTTCTGCAGTTTTTTTACCCATTGATTAATCTGAGTTTGGAGGGGGCCAATTTTTGTTGTTATGTTTGGTTATATATTGCATTTGAATATAGTTTACACTTTACTATTACAACAGAAGTGTTGATGCCTTTTTTTTTTTATGTTGGATATGCTTTTTGCTATGATTTCTGTGTCTAGAAACAATTACTTGTTTGAACAAAATTTACCAATTCAAGGTACCAACTGTGTTGCATTGGTTTTTACCAGGTAATTCGTCGTCTCCTGCTCTTCTTCACCCAAACTTGGTAGGTAGATTTGAGATTTATTTATGTACTTGAAGATACCGTCTAGTTTCATAGCCATTTTTGTTCTTCTAGTCTCAGCAATTTGATTGTCTAAATTAATACAAAATTTAAAGAATTGTGATCTTTAAATTGCTAAAGCCACTGGTTTGGTTTGGATGAATGTATATATTCGATGAGCAAAATTCCCCGCCACTAAAAGGAAAAAGGGTAGGCTAAAATCAGATGTTTCTTGCAATGTCTTGATTTGCAATGAAATTTGATGCATCGTCATCTTACAGTTTGTTTCCACTGTGTAACTATGTATTTTAGCTAAGAAATCAAATCCTACGGTCGATTTCACCGTGGGAAAGCGGTATACTAGTCTAAATCAAACACAAATATCCCGAATGGCAAGAGCACAAGGAGGGACAATTGGGCTACATTGAAAATGCTCTGTATAATAACGTGATGGCAGTCGGATTCCAGTGCAGTATGCTGGTATATGCGTACATGCTATAATCCAATTCTTCAATACGGATCAAATTTGCTGATCCTAGTGAGCAGATTGAAGGGAGGAAAAAGCAATAATGAAGATTAGTAGCTCTTGGAAGCAGAAAGAGCTCGCCTTTCTCATACTATACGCTGTCGTTTTCTACTCAATTGTCATTCGTCGCTCTCTCCAGCTCGCCCATGGTACATTTGTATAAAAAGCTGTTATTAGGCGTGTCTATTTGTACTTTACCCTGAGTGGGTATTGAGGTTTTACTGATTTCTCTATTTGGTTGATTGTAATTGCAGATCATTACTACAAACTCCATGGTTTACGTCCTGGATGGATTGCTAATAGCTTTAATGTATGTATATTTTGTGCGTGGTTGTTGGTAGTTACTGATCAACCACATTATTTGAGCTTATCACCTTTGATTTTAATTACTTCATCTATTTATATGACATGTACGTTTCTTCTGTCTTGGATAATTTCAATGAAGGATTCCTTTCGAGAAATAGTATATGCGGAAACAAATGCATCCTTTTTCAACTAAAAGACTAAAATTGTGTTCTGTCAATTGATACGGTCCTCGAGTCAAGACATGCAAGTTTCAGTTGGACAATAATTTCAAGTTATGAAGTGATTAGAGTAGTCTAGCTAATTGGGTAGTTGTAGGCATATGGCTGAGGAACAAAGGATCATTGATGAAAGTAGTTTTGGAATATGTGGAGATTGGTTGCTAACATTAAATTATGTTAACGGGGAAGAAAATCAATGTTAATAACCTGTTTGCTAGAGGATATCCAAATCCAACATAATGCTGGAATCATGATGTTCGACCATGTCAATACAATTTTTATGTGCCATTGGATTGTTATGGAATGCATTATGATTTGCAACCTTTTTTAGGATGTTTCTGATGCTCAATGGAGGAATTTTCGGGGAAACTTACCAATTCTCACAGTGGTTTTTGGGATTTTCATCATTGATTGCTACCATGTTCAGAACATTGTATGGTTTGAAAGCGAAGGGGATGTCAATTGTCTGGCTTCTGATTTCTCTGGCCTATTTATCATATCTACATGGAGCCTGGTATGTACTCCGTTCCTTTTTCTTTGGTTCTGCGACTGCAAACATAGTTTATGCTTGAGACTGCCATGGTGATTTTTCTGACAGTTAAATTTTTGTTTGCAGTGTCATCTATATCATCGCTATTGCTTCAGCTAATTTTCTTCTAGTAAAGGTTAGCTTTTTGTTTTAACTTTTGATGTATTAGCTGTATCTTTGTATCATATTTCATTCAGATGTGTGCACATGTATGGGTCAAAATATGATTGATGAACTCACTGACGATTATGTAATACTCGTGCATGCTGTATACTTGATCTTGTTGGCTTGGAATTGTATCGTTGTATTGGGTTCAACATTCAAATGCCTGTCTTTCCTTTTTCACATTACCAAATAATATTTCTAATCCTCTCATGTTTACCAGATTTTTGTTTCTGCAGATATGTGGAAGGACAAAGTGCTTTTCATTTGCTCTCTGGCTTTTTAACCTTTTTTTTCTTCTATGTAATCGCATTTATGAGGGATATTCTTTCTCTATTTTTGGGTAAGTTCTTTTCTTGTTATGGTATTCCAGATTTTCACCTGTTGCAGGTGCAAGTCTTTCTTTTATGATCATGCTCCTCTTTTCCTTGCTGCAGGCAAAGCTGGGGTTATATGGATAATTTCCGTGGTACATTCAGATGGCATATTTGCTTTAATTTTGGTACTTTCTTGGCCTCTGTCTATAGAATTCAGTTGCACAATTCCTCTTGGAAATATAGCTTTCGCGTGTTAGTGAACTCTAATCTTGTGTCATGTGGTTATACTGATTCTTTATCATCTTCACCACTTCATATTATTGTCTTATCTCATCAATGCTCTTATATGTTTTGCCAACTATTTTGGGTTAAGGGTGCTTCTCAGATGTACTTTAGTGGCTGCTACTTCACTTTAGGTATTGCCCTTTTCTACCATCCATGATTTTCAGTAATCAAATGCAGAACTGTAAAGGACGCAACCTGACAATGCTTAGTCCCATGAATTTTAATTCATAACTTTTACAAATAGGTGCACATAATCGACTGAAATAACTAGTGTCAAAACCATCCTAAGCGATTATCATTCAATTCATTTCTGATGGGTTCGTTTTGCAAGCCGGATAGATAGAAAACAAAAAGAAGTGAAATAGAGTTCCTCTTTTGCCTTTTCTAGTGTTGTGGTTTGGGACGAAAATACCTGAAAGGTTACTATTAGTCCCCATGCTGTAACTCATTGTTTTGTCGAAATGTCGAAATGGATGTTAACGTCAAGGCTTGTTTGAGAATGATTTCTTCAGTAATCATTTTCCTTCAAACCCATTTTCAACCCTCACGTTCTTTAGAATATTATTGTTGCATGTAATTGAAGAACTTATTTCTTACTTTCTAACTACAAGTTCTCCAGAAAGTCATTTTTCATTAACAAAAATCTCCCCTAAACAAGGTCCAAATTCTCACTTAAAAAAAAAAATAAAAGGAAAGAAAAAAGAAGGGGTTGGGTGGGTCCAAATTCAGTTTGGATTTTAGGTCCCTTGATCTGCTCAATGAACGTCCTAGAGCTTGTTTGAGAATGTAAACCCTTGGTATTCAAGATGAATTCAAAACTGATTTGTAAGTGGACCTAAACAACATGTGTGTGTTAAATGAAATGGATTTGTGCACATGTAACAATATCACATAGTTCATGCAGGCCACACGTTCTATTCCATCACATCCGTTTTTGTCCTTTTATGCCTCTAGTGATATACAAGTATTTACACGTGATGCAAGGCAAGGGAAAATATGTTTGAGAATTTTTGTTTTCGTTTCTTGTTATAATCTTTCCAAGGCTTTAGAATTTGTTGGATTCTATATCCTTCAAATGGTGATGCAAGATATATTTCATTCTGGTTTCAGACATCTTTCTCCATGAAAAAGCTATAGATGTTAGCACTGTTGTGTACTTAGCATGAGTATTATTGCAAGTTGCAAGTGATGCCCTCAATGATAAAGCTTTCTTGTGAAGTGCTTTTGTGCAAATTTTATTGGGAGAGTGTGTGGTTGTTGAAACACAATGAAATGCAATTTTCATTGTTATTATCCTTTTTTTGCCTTTAATCTAATTCTGCTGTCGTTTGGCAGTTGTTCTACGCATGATAAGCTTTGGATATGACTACCATTGGGCTGACAAATACAGCCGTTTTGATCAAAAGGTATGGATTTTATTTCTTTTTATAGTAGTCCTTTGATATCTATTCTTAAATATTAATTCTTCATTCTCCAACTGCCAATCCACCCCATCATGGAACAACCTAGAGCTAGGAACATAACTGTGCAAAATATTTGTGCTTTTGAAGTCTTTTCTAACTACAATTATTTCATACATAGCAGAGTTTTAATCAACTTTTGACTTGAAGGCGATGCTTTCCCATATACTGAGAGTTGACCTGTCATTCAATGTCAAATAGAAAATACAGCACAGATTGAAACTCCGGACACCCTTGAAGTGTACCTCGGAATATACAGTAGATAAGATCATAAGAATGTTATTAGGGTAGGCTTATTGGACCTATGTTTTTTGTAGTAATATTTCTTTGGGTTAATTTCACAAATCGTCTCCAACTTTTCAGTTTAGTCTCGATTTCGTCCCCAACCTTTGTTTTGTCACACCACGGCCCCCAACCTTCGATAAATATGCACAAATCGTCCCTTTTTACACTATTCCACCAAAACTTTAACAACAGGACGATTATACCCCTTAAACCTTTTAAATTTTTTTAAAAAAAGTTTCAAAATAATAAAAAACTTAAAAACCACCCCACCCCATCCCACGTCCCCCTACCCCCATCGGCCGGAAGTCCGGCTGCCGGAGTTGCTGCTCCGGCAGTACAAATGGTGCCGGAAATGGCAGCAAAATTGCTGCCATTTCCGGCAGCATTTGCTGCCAAAATGGGGGGGGAATCCCCCCCAGCAGCGAAATGGGGGGATTCTCCCCCCCATTTCGGCTTCTCCGGCAGCATTTGCTGCCAAAATGTGGGGGGGGGAATCCCCCACATTTTGGCAGCAAATGCTGCCGGAAATGGCAGCAATTTTGCTGCCATTTCCGGCAGCACAAATGGGGGGGAGAATCCCCCCA
>CAVNYN010287629.1:37779-53897 GCA_963692815.1 Nyctanthes arbor-tristis | reverse complement strand
ATGTTAATGTCCAAAATACAAAGGACAAAACCCCAAAGATTTCTTCATTAGTCTCAGAATGTTCAATGTCTTCAGCAAAGGTACTCTTGTATACATATAATGGTGATGTACTCAAATCCCCGTATACGACGCCCAGACTCTGATAAGCTAATGTCAATACTGTTCTCCAAGATACCTTCTGCAATCCCCCAAAAGAAAGATGTCCGGGGAAAAAACAAAAAAACAAAGACAAAAAATTTAAAAGAAATAGGGAAAAGGAGATATATGTCAATCCATTAATGATTTCAAGAAACCTTATATTTCCACAAAAAGAACTTACCTTGACATGAATCTGATGAGTTCCAGTTTCAAGATCCATGGTGTCACCACTAAGGAAAAAAAAAACCATTTCCAGTGAAAATTCAAGACTTTTAACCATGACCCATTTTCCAAACTGCCCTCCCCAGTGAAGAACTTTCAGGAAAGCACATACTGACACACACACAAAAAAAATGACAGACCCCCAATTATATAAAGCAATAAATATGATAATATATTATCGGACGGCATCCCAATCCATGTGTTGCACACTGACAAGGAAGTTCAACAACCTTGTGAGAGAAAGAACAAGAGAGACCCCAAAACAATGCTGTACAAGAAGGCTGATAAAGAAAGGTGAAAACTTGGATTCAGAGCATATTGACTTGAATAGTCAGCCAGTGACAGTTTTGGGGTTATTTTCACAATATCTTGAAAAGAATGAGAGAAGTGGCTTGTCATTTATGAGGGTTGGTAACTTTTTAAGTTTGTTTATGAAATGAAGTGTCTTTTTGTGATTGTATATATTTTATGCTGGTTCTTTTTGTTATTCGATTTGGCTTATCAGAAAAAAGCAGATGAATGTGCCAAGGTAAGCTATGAAACCAAGTAGATGATAAGATAATCTCAGCTAATTCTTGTAAATTATAGTGCACATGGCATCTTTATAGTGCTACATTTAATACATAAAAGTGATATGTTTAGTGCGATTTATGCCGTCAAAAGTTTATGCTGCGGATTCAATACATTTCATCCAATTGAAAAAACGAGCAATACCCCATAAAAGAACTTTTGGGTCCATGCTCTTTCCAATTTATTCTCAACTAAAGGGCGGGAGGGGGGCAATCATATTTCACACTTCTCTATACTATTGTAAATAAACTACATATTCTCTTAAAAAAAATAAATTTTCAATTAATCAGTTTTCAAAAAATTAATTTCACACACCTCAAACAAGTCATCAAATCAAGCTTTAATTAATACGTTGATATTTTGTAGGCGTGTACTGATTTTATGTCCTTTAAATTTATGAATAATTAATCATTAAAAAATTTTAGAGTTTTGAGCACCTGCCGTATAATCATCGTTGTAAAAAGTTTGAGTTGCGTTTATCTAACTGAATAGACATCTATATATTTATAATACTAAGTAACAGGTTCATTTTTCCAGCCTAAAACTAGCACCCTAAGGGAATTGGAAATCTGATATCATGATGATGTCAAGTTGATGTCGGTAATGTCTCATTTTTTTTTATTTTCTTTTATTTTTTCTTTTTTCCCTCCTTTTTTATTCACTCCAATAATAATCAGATAATACTAACTAAGTGGTGGGTTAATTTTAATTTTACATATTAATTTTTAATAATCTATTTATCTGCTCACGTTTATCTTTTTTTTTTTCAAATTTTCAAAATTTTATTTATTGCGTCTTTTAATTTTGCTTAGTAATTTTTAATCATCTCTCAGTTATTGAGGCGAACTATTGGTCTTTAGAGATGCTTTAGATTTTGTTTGACTAAGTAAGTGTATCAATCAAATTCTTAATTATTTCTTTTATTGCATTTAACTGGGTAAGTGCAGCAATCAAATTCGTAATTACCAATAGTTAATCAAATTCATAACTGGATAAGTGCAGCAATCAAATTCGCTTGACTAAGTAGGTGTATCAATCAAATTCTTAATTGTTTCTTTCATTGCGCTTAATTGGGTAAGTGCATCAATCAAATTCGTAATTACCTATTTCCTTTTATATTTGAATACTCAAAGCAACATTCGGGCAGTCTAATTGGGTAAGTATGCAAGCAGCTCTATATATAGATTGCAAATATATATTGGCCAGCAACCGATCAATTAACATATAATATAAATTTTAGAAGTAGTTACACATATTTTTCTTTTATTTTCTATCGTTTAATTAATTGCTTGTTTTAGTTTACTTTAGAGATATATTTCCCGTACAACACACGGGTAGATTAGTTAGTTTGAGATGAAACAAGCTTTAAAATCCGTCTAAAATTAGATATTCTTAAATTTTTGGCATTCTCAAATCCATGGATAACACCACATCTCCTTTTAGTGAATTTAAAGGTAGCATCACAATATGTAATTGTTTTGACCTGTCTAGTATGATGGGTCGTCATCTGACGTGCATGAAAATGAAATATTTGTGGTGCACCATCTATCTATATATATATATATATATATATATATTAATCTGCAATTTGCTAATATATATTCTACTTGTATAAGAATTTGAGTGATGGTCATTTGCAAGCATTGTCGATGGATGGAATCCTCGACCTAGACTTATTGGCACGTCAATGTTTTGTTTAGACTGACGAACATTTTTGTAAATGGACAGAAAGTCATCAAAATTAGTCTATATCTAAATGAGTTGTGGCTTTTAACTATCAATAGAAAAAAAGATAGATATATTTTCGTGATTTGACCATTCAATGAAACAAATTGTTGACCATTCAATGAATTATAATATTTTTGGGTAAATTAGTGAAATGTCAAAAACATTTGTATTTGTTTACACTTTTATCTCTAACTTTGACAGCTTAGGGAATAAATCTCCAACTTTACAAAAATAGGAACTGTTAATCGAAAATTATAAATCATGTAGTTTTATTTATTTCTTTATATATTTATTTTTAACTTATGTAGTTGATCTGTTAGTCAATCCTCATTTTTACAGTTTTTATTCAATAACAGAGTGAAAGTTGGTTAGTCAACATATATGAAGATTTCAAAGAGAAAGTTATGACCTTTTCTTGCAATTCAAGCCATATAGTTGCAATTTTCTCTTATTATTAGAGTTTAAACCCCTAAACAATGACTTAATTCTCTCTTATATTGTTAAAATTTAACAACATTTTGGATTGACCAAACTACCCTTATTTTATTGAATGATAAAATGGTAGACTTGTGGAATTCCATATTTGCAATTTGGATGAATTCTGAGTATTTCTAAAAGGTTGTGGATCTACTCGTGTAAATTTAGAAGTTGGGGATAAACATGCAAATGAACTCAAAGGTTAAAGGCATTAGCCACTGGAAAAACCCCATGCACGAGGTGAATTTTCCGATTGAGTGCCGTGCCGTAAGCCAACGTGTTTAGCCGGCCGGAGGCTCCACACTCCAAATGAGCTCAGAGGTTGAGGGACTTTTTTGGGTTTTCCATTTTTTTTAAATCTCCATTTTTTTTAAATCTCCATTTTTTTTGGTTAATATCCTAACATTTTGAAGTTTAACAAAAAGATTTTTTATTTTTTTAAATATCCTAGCATTTTGAGTCCCTTTCCAAGATCTCTTAGAGGTTTTATAACAAAACTTCTCATCCCGTAACATGGCATGCATTTATACACATCATGCACGCCATGTTACACGTGGCGTGTATCTATATACTTGCACACGAGTCAGGAAGTTTTGTTACAAAATTTTTAAGAGGTTTTTTGATAATTTTCCATAGAGATAATTGTATATATGATTACTCAAAAATTAGAAAATCCATTGACCACAATTTCACGTGATTAACGAGTGTTTTTTATACTTTTGTTTGTATTTACTTATTTATTAATTTTTTTTTTCAACGGATTGAAAATAGACATAATACTAATGATGAAAAACTCTCGATTTGATGATTTGTACCTGACGCACTCATTACTAATATAAAATTATATATATACACTATTATAAACGGTCCGACTATCTAAATAAGGTCAGACTCCGTCTCTAATCACATACTGACACTTCACCTGACACACACTATATTACAGGATATCATTGGAAATGGGGTTTTATAAAGAATCTGGCCTTAGTTCCTTAGAAATTTCCCTACTTTAAAGTAATAACAATTTTATGTTCGTGGGTGCACGTAATATTATTATACTTTAAAACTTGATTCAACTAACACCGGGAAGGCTGCGAGAGAAAAAGAAAAAAAAATGCGATAAAAATAGAAACGAATGTAATAACTTATGAATCAAAACATAAAAAACTACTAGTATTAAGGATCGCATTTGCATAAAAAGGAGATAATGATGAATGAAAAGAAACAATTGATGGATTTGAGGGGCTCCCGCTTTTTATACGCACTCTCCCTTGTCTGCGAGATGTAAACCTGCTTTTCATACAGTGCTTTTCACCACTTATTCACTCTTTTGAAGCAAAAGCATGTTTTGATTAACAAATAATAATGCTCAAATTGTTCCTTATGAAGATTGTACCAAATATCAGAAGGGGGATAGGGCCTAAAAGAGCAAGCATATATATAAAATCACCAGCATACTCTCAACTACATAGCCACGAAAATATCGTAGCATTGAAGAGGCTGATATTTAGTGCGTCAAAGAAAAATAATTGTTTTAAAATTCTCATTTTTCCCTTTTAACTTAACATTTCACACTCTAGTGCATTTGATTGGAGGTGAAAAAGGAATTATAATTGCTTTTCCATGGAAAATATTTTCCTATCTCACTCCACTGGAATTCATTTTCCTTGATTTCAAGGAAAATCTCCACTTTTTAGCCTAAAACAGAAAATATTTTCCATAGAAAATAAAGCTGTGTATTTGCATCAAGCTATTAACAATCTTCTACATTTTCATGTCGTGCAATTATTTTGTCCTTAAAATAACAATTATGTTTTCATCTTTGTGTTGGAAATGAATTCTTCTGTTTGTTTGATAGGGAAATCTGTCATTGCAAATGTACCTTTACAAGAAAACTATTTTATTATTATTATTCTAGAAATGCATTTTGAAACTTTATTCTCTTCACTTTATTGGATGTCATTGCGAATTTGTGATTTTAGTTTGAATTAAAATAAATCAAGGTAACCGAACAAAATGTATTGAGTCATGTAGTATTTCTTCAATCCAAATGAAATCCCCTCACATATCCATTCTCTTGCTCGAAATGAAGCTTATGGATCCCAGGCTTAGTTACTTGACCACACAACAAAGCTCGTGGAGATGGTCTCCTGTTGAGAGAAGTTCAATCCTTTACTTTATTTGGCTATCTCACACCCACAAAAGATTCAACTGTTTTGTGACGGATTTCACTGCATCTCTTTTAAGCTAACCATCCCCCCCCCCTTTTTCTCTCTGTGCCAGAGCTCATGCAGTGCTGCTCGGCCAACATCGGCGTGTTGGTGGGTGACTATTTCTACCAGTCTCAAGTATTGTACTGCCCGAAACCCAGTGTGGCTAAAACCCAAAGCAATTCCCAACAAGTGACTCACAAATGTTCCTCTACCCCTTTTACCCCGTCACCAAACACCCTGCTGCCCAGATCTGAATGGCATTGATACCAACTGCTTTACCAACTCATCTCCAGAAGAGCTGATGCCATTGCATGGACTGCCTCCCTTGAAGCCTTCACTATTGCGGTTGGTGGAACCAAAGAACCCTGTTGTTCCCCTTTTTTCGACATGACACTACCCCCTTCCATCTGTCTATTCCCCACCCAGGCGTGCACTTTTCTGATGCCATTATATCTATGCATCAGAGCTTCTTCAATCATTTCTTGGCGAAGACAAACATATTTGAAAACACCAAACAGTCTTTGCAGAATCTCGTTCAAGAAGCCCTTGCAGATGTGCTTCGAAACCCCATGGATTACACCCTCCTCGACTCATCTATCTCTGACATCTTCAAGGCTGATGAGCCTGATGTTCTCCAGCGTGATTTCTTTGCAACTGAAACAGTTAGATATTTCTCCACTGATGAAAGAATTCAAATGAACAAGGAGTGGATCAATCTTTGGCTTCATCATCAACACATCCCTCCAAATGGTCTTCAAGAAGAGGTTCTTGCTTATCATATTCGCAGAAGTAATTTATCAAACCAAGATAGAGACAAGCTCAGATCGGTCCTTGTTCGAAACGCTGTGAACCGAGCTACTTGGTTCCCAACATCAATCAAGAAACAAGCTAAATCCTTCATTATGTCAAAAGTTAACCAAGATCCTACGGCGGAATCTTCCTCGGGTCAGCGAAGTTTCATCTGCGTCCGGCCTCTTGAAAGGGATTCTCTCTTTGCGTTGTTTGAGTGTTTTCCGATCTCTTCTTCTGTTTTGGTTTTGTCTTCATTTGTTTCCACTGTGATGCATCATGTTTGTGTCTTTTTGTTTTGTTTTGATTGGAGAGAGGTTGATTTTTCCCTCTCTTCAGCTGTACTTTCTTTTCTTATTTATCAATGAAATTATGTTAAAAAAAAAAAAAAAGAATACACAACCAATCAAAAAAGAACTTTGAAAATTAAATTTCCTTATATTTTGTGGATAGACAATCTATTTCAACATTTTACTATGAGCTTACAAATATGAACCAATATATTTAAACCGATAAAAAAGAAACTATTCATTCGGAACAAATTGACCTAATAAAAACAAAATTGAGCACGAATCACATGATAGACTTGTTTTTGCATGTACCTAAATCTCATAGCTGGCTTTATTTGACATTTTACTTGCATTAGATACCATAGTTAGACGTATGATGTTGACACTACTCGCTTTGGGGTCAATTTGAGTCGATACTCGTAATATAGAAACATCACATATCATAGTAGTAGGTTCATCACCCGTGGTAGGTTGTCTTGACCCATTCAAGGAGGTCCAAATTCATGGGATGGAACTAAAAAAATAAAATAAAA
Organism: Nyctanthes arbor-tristis; assembly: GCA_963692815.1. Classification (NCBI taxonomy): domain Eukaryota; kingdom Viridiplantae; phylum Streptophyta; class Magnoliopsida; order Lamiales; family Oleaceae; genus Nyctanthes; species Nyctanthes arbor-tristis. Next base: position 46,940 of record CAVNYN010287629.1, on the reverse strand, counting down.
ATAATACCTAAAAAATAAATGAGCTTGTTGATTACACGAGCCCAGTGTCATCAGACCATGTATGTCATTCCAACTTCAATAATATTCATGTGAGGAACCCGCATCGTCGCAGCGCCTCGTCTGCAGTGCCTTCGCAAGAAGGCGTAGAAATAATTTATCGTCAGCTTCTTGAGAAACCATGAATTTTTCTTGGCCCGCACTTCACCATTTCCGAGTAGGTAAGTAAATCCCGAGGCAGAAGCTTCTTTTAGAGCAGAAAGTTCATACTCGAGGCTTGGATCTTCGTCCGCGCAGATTACACTTGGTGGCAATGCAGACGTTCCCGCTTCTTCGGGTTCTTGATCGTGCATCAATGGGGTCGTAAGTTCCCTGGTCGGGTCACATGCCTTTAATCTAGTATAAATTTCATCAAACTCTGGCTCGTTTGGGCTGGTTTCTAGAGCAAGATCTAAAGGGCTGGTTTCTAGAGCAAGATCTAAAGCCTCTTTTCTTAGAAATTTTTCAAGACTTTCAACCAAAAGTTGTTCAAATGCTTGATGATCTTCTTTTCTAACATCTTTGTAGCCATATCGAGCAATGCAACGAAACATATGGTAGTCTTTTGGGCAAACTCTTCGAAATAGAAACCTCTCTTCTTGAGGGACGAATGGTACTGGCACATGTTTGATACAAACGAACACTATAGTAGAGTGAATTGCGGGGAGATCTAAAAGAAACTGCCCAAAAATTGACGGAATCCCTTGGACAAGCTCGTTGTATAACAGTCCAATCCCGGGGACTCGTACTGTTCCGAGAGTGGCACCGAGCTCAAGCATTAAATCCATCGAGATCTTTCCCCGAACCTCACTGTGGTACTTTAACACACTTCCGTAGTTCCATGTATACATCACACAAAGAAAAGAAGCTGCAAAGACCAGTGGAAGCCAACCGCCCTCAGCGATTTTGGATAAAACCGCAGACAAGTAAATGAGCTCTATCGTTCCAAATACAAGGGGGAAACATATAGCCAAAAACAAGTTAGTTTGCCATATCAGTAGCATAACAAGTGTCACCAGGCTCGTGCTGACGATCATTACACCAACCTCAGCTATGCCTGTAAAACAATGTCAGTTTGGCAATCGAATTCTACTGTACATTTTTAGAGATATTGAGGGAAGTTACTAACCATATGCATTGGCTATGTCTGTGGTTCTCCTGAAGGTTGCAACCACAATAATGCACATGATCATCAAGAACCAGTTAAGGATAGGAACATAAATTTGACCCATCCGTCTACTCGAAGTGTGAACTATTTTCAGCCTTGGGAAGCACCCGAGAGCCATAGATTGCTTGATGCACGAAAATGAAGCAGATATCATGGCCTGACTAGCAATGACCGCTGCAACTGTGGCTATCACAAACACTGGCCAGAAAAGTCCATCTGTAGCTTACAAAACATTGGTATCAGAAGAATCCATCCTAAAAATAGGACAATGGATCAAACGTAACAATACTTCCAAAAACAAACAGAAACCTATCGAGCTCAACCGATCTAACAGATCAAAGTATAAGCCACATTTTGAAATAATCACCTGGAACAGATTCATAAAATATACTATCTGCTGAACTGGGATATTTGGTGAGATAAGCAGCTTGTCCCATGTAGGCTAAGAGAAGGCAGGGGAAGACCACACTAGTAAAAGCAATCTGTGGGAATTAATCACCAAGTAAAGCTTGTCATTGTTTTAAGACCTTGTGAAACCTCCTTTAAGTTACGATATAGGAATATAAAAACTGAGGTCCTGCATAAATGGACCTGTACTGATGGCACGGAGAAATGGCCTACATCAGCAAACATTGCTTCTGCACCTGCAATAGTGTTTCATACAATATCTCATCTACTGGAAAAATGGAAAAGTGTGTGTTGATCTCAGAGTACATCAGTCGCAGCATCACTATTTGTTTTCACATGCATAAATAAAAGTAAAACTTTTTATGTACTGGAAATGGTAGATGGAAAAGAAAAACTTACCAGTGATGCATAATACACAACCACCAAGTGCTGACCATCCGTTGATGCCATTCTTCTTGAAGAACAGATAGATGTAAACAGGGTTGATTGCCTTTACAACAGTTACATTATGCTTAAGAATATTGTAAAGTCCGATAGATCCCAGGCTCAAGAACCACAAGGCGAGGGCAGGAGCAAATGTGAACCCCACTTTACTTGTCCCTAACCTCTGTATACTAAATAATCCCACAAGGATAACAATTGAGGTGATAACCAGAGCATCTGAAAAAGAAGAATTCGATTAAAAACTGAAGCTCTAGAAGTTATCATAAATTGCTTATGCTTTTCAATGAGGCAGTTCAACATGGTATTATGTGGAGACTCAACTTTAAAAATTGGACATAAAGATTGACTGAGTTCAGAGTAGTGGGGCAATTTAGTGGTCTTCTTTTCCTCTCATTTCTGGTGTTTTTTGATTTCGGCTTTGGTTGCTTTTGTTTCCTTTTTCTCTTCCTGTTAGATCAAGCAGAAGCCTTGTATTTTCCTTTACCAATGTGAATAAAATCAAGATTCTGTAAAAGTTTGAATTTAAGACTCTGATTAGAAAATAAATTCGTGATGCAGATGACTTAGCGCATTTAACTACTTAAGCTTTAGATGAAGTGTTTTAACATGACATACAATGCAACAAAAGGAAGCTACTCAACGCCGAGAATATATGCATACCGACCTGTACCAAATCCAGGTATCCGGACTTGCAGACCGCTCACAGCAGACATCACTACAATAAAAAGCATGTTATTAGGTATTCAAGTATTTTGCATATAAATTCTGGAATGTGTGAAAATTCTGTATATACCTGACATAGCAGGTGTTAGAATACCATCCCCAATAATCATAGATGTCCCCATAAGAACCAAAAGCAGGAGAAGGGTTTTCAGGGAGGATTTGTGTTCCAACATCTCCTTTATGCTTAATGCTCTTTCCAATTCTGGAGTTGGAAGTTTAAGCTTGAAACTGGAAATATGTTCATCAGCCTGTTGACGATTTGGGAGGAGATTAACATTTGCATACCTGCAGATAAGTGAATATAATGCAAATGTTCCTCCTAAAAATCAAAGAGAACTCGTCAAAAAGGCGATCTGCCGAATTTGCAGACAGTATAAGAAAGTTTTTGTTGTGAAAAAAAATCATACCTTCCCCATTATCATTTGCCTTAAGCACCACAAAAACATATTTTGTTAACGGCATGAGTGCAATTGTGTACATTACAAGTGATAAAGCTCCCAAGACATCGACCTCTGATGTTATGGGCACCTTACTGAACACATCAGAGAATACGTATAAAGGGCTGGTACCCAGATCACCGTATACAACACCAAGTGTTTGAAATGCCAATGCGAGAGTTCTCCAAAGAGAAGCATCCTGAATTTTTTTTTTTTTTTTTTAAAAAATATCTCAGTAATTGAACTACTGGCAATGAACCTATTAGCTATTTTTTGGAAGCAAGATAATTCAATTGAAATTGTTTCCCAAATCGAAATCTTTTCACATTTTATAGATTTTGTACGCATAACCACATAAAGAAACTAACTTCTCCAACTAGAGTGTTGTGTTGTTAGAATAAATATAATGAGTATATTTATAGAATTGCCTAAGGGTAAAGATCAACTCTTTTAAGATTCAAATTTGACATACCTTTTTATGATGACCATAAGAGTCAGCAATTTTCATAGCTTCAACATCAAAAGAATCAAGTCTTTTGGGCTTCTTTACAAGCCTCCTCCTAACAGATCCCAACCCTCCACTAGTCTCCACATCCCCCACCAATGACCACTCTGAATCTACCTCACTTCCGTCCACCCACCTCCTCTCCCCACCGCCTCCCCCGACGCCCAACAACCTTGCATTACTTTCTTCAGTCCCTTCCTCTTTCACTTTTCTTTTCCCTTCACTAGTCTCCCCCAGATTACCAATCAAAGACTGAAATTCGACCTCACTTTCATCTACCCACTTAGACGCTAGACCACCACCACCTCCGCCGCTGCTGCCACCACCCAACAATCTCACACTACTCTCTTCAATCCCTTCTCCTTCCATTCTGGTTTCTCTTCAATACGCTGCAAAAAATGATTCTTTTGCCGAGAAATGCTTCAATTTTCCATTTTCTAACTTCCCACTCCGAGTAATTGTGGTTGGTGGAGTGCTTACTTTTAACTTTCCCACAGTTCAGCATCCAAAAAATGCATGATTTAAAGGTGGAAGATTTTCTTGGAAGATTTTCTTCTTATGCCTAGTTATGCTAATCATACTGCGTGTTGCTTTCAACTCTGTATCAAATAGCTGTCTTGTAATAACAGAGAATTATTGACTGAAGCAACCATAATTGATTCTCAGAAATCAGACAAAAATCATTATTGTCCCACTGATTCTGCGGGGTACTACATTTATTACCAAGGAAAAGCAGATGCCCTTTGATACCACATTGGAAAGATAATTTCTCAACATGGGTATTTATTTACTGTTATCTAAATCTATGGATAAGGAAAGCATGGCATAGGACTTGCATGCAGCAGTAGATAGCAATGGAGCAGTTTTCCCCTTTTTTGAAAGAGAAAATATTTGTTCATAGCATCGGCATAAACTATATTGCAAATAAAAGTCGGGAGAATTAAACTACCAAAGAATCTGGCATAGAACGGGCTATAATCTATGAGCACTATAGTTCATAGATCTATGACAATAAGAAAAAGAAGGGTGGCATTAGACATAGAGCTTGTTTGATTCTTATTATTTGTCCAAATATTGAGAAATTACAATGAGGAGATAGGTAGAATGTGTATTGGAAATATAAAAATGTGTGAAATATGTGATTATAATTGAGCAATTATCAAATTAAATGTCAAACCAGTGGTAGATAAAAATATAATTTAGATAAATAATAAGTATCAGACAAGCTCATAGTAGCCACTAAAGTTCGACAATCTTCAAGCCGAAAACACTAGCTGGGCATCCATTTCAGCAATATAGTTTGTGAGCTACTTTTCTTTGGCCCACATGATATTAAGACTTGGAGTTCTATATTAAAAAATTAACCTTGCTCTTCCGATCTTAATCTTACTAACATGAGTAGCCATATGCTTATATATTAATTTATATTTTTATATTTAATCGATGTGGAATTTATCCTTGACAAATGAGAGCCTTTGAACCCCGAGAGCCTGTTGAACCCCGACAGCTTCCGCTAGCTTAGGAATGAAGGTTCCATTCATCACAATCGTCTTGGCTCCAAGGAAAGAGGCTTTTTGATCTCTGACTACTAAGCCCCTTCCAATTTGTTGCTTCTCTTGAAATTACCTGTGGTTTGTTGAAATTTCCTTATATTTTTTTTTGGTGGCTGATGACGTTGATTCTTTAACATTTGTTCTTAAGAAAAATTCAGCAATTGAGTCTATGTTGATGGCCTAAACGAGGAATAATGAGAAGTGGGAGAGCTTAATCTATCATTTAGCAAGAAATGTGAGGTACTACATGAATATTTCAACTCTGTTTGTTCCACTGAGAATTTCAAGATTTGAAACTAAGAAAACGTGGTGTAGATTAGCATTTAGTAAGGGGATTGCGTGGTTTTACACTTGCCACTAGAGTGTTTTTTGTACATACAAGATCCATAAAATTTGTATATACATTCTTTAATTTACACACACCCATGACCCCCAAAAGTAGTGATTTCAAAAAATATGACACAATGGACATTTAAATAAATAAAAAGTAGTGTGTACAAATTTAAGTTTAAAAAAAAAAAAAATTCTTGGTTTGGTTGGTGATTTGTCAAGTATAAAGAGTTCCTACTTTAAATCACAGGAGTATTAAAATTAAGAGCTTGTTTGATGCTCTTTATTTTTGTAATTTATAAAGGGAATTTATAATTAGTGGAAATGACTGATGGAGATTTAATTGAAGTTTGAAATGTATGAAGATTATTGAGTAGTTGTCAAATCATAGTAGGTGAATTTATAAAGGGAGAAAATAAAGGTGTTCAAACAACCCCTAAGTTATCTTTACATTGATCATGGAGTAAGAAGGTTGGTAATATTGACAAAACGTTCTTCTTCCAAAATGACATATTGAAATAAGGTTTGTTTAGCAATATGATGAAAATAGATGATTCATGAAAACTGAATTTATTGGGATATAAACCGATATAAAGTCATTTGTGGTCCTTTTATTTTCTTTTTTTTTAAATCTTAACTAAAAGAGAAAACTTCCCTTGCCTTCTTTGATTATTGGTTGAAGGGTTCCAAGACGGAGACGGAGTAGTCACTCATGTCGGACGATTCTATCTTCACAATCAAATGAGAGCTTGAATGATTTGGGGTCTCTATAGTGAAAATAGATGATTCATGAAAACTAAATTTATTGGGAGGTAAGCCGATATAAAGCCACTTGTGGTCCTTTTATTTTTTGTTTTTTTAAATCTTAGCTAAAAGAGAAAACTTCCCTTGCCTTCTTTGATTATTGGTTGACGGGTTCCAAGTTGGAGACAGAGTAGTCATTCATGTCGGATGATTCCATTTTCACAATCAAATAAGAGCTTGAATGATTTGGGGTCTCCATATTTGTGATATTTCACCCGTCTAGATGATCGGACTATAAGAAGGCCGGCATTAAAGCTTGTTCTCTTGTGAGCTTTTATGTAAAAAAGTTTTAAATTTACATGATAATGTACAGTATGAATATAAAGAAAGATTATTGTAGTAAGAATATAAAGAAAGATTATTAAAATGTGTGAATTTATTTTTTATGAAGAATATGTAGTTAATATTAAGATTATTGTAGTACGAATATAAAGAAAGATTATTGAAATGTGTAAATTTATTTTTTATGAAGAATATGTAGTTAGTATTAAGATTATTGTAGTAAGAATATAAAGAAAGATTATTAAAATGTGTAAATTTATTTTTTATGAAGAATATGTAATTAGTATTAATTTGATAGATTTTTACCTTTACGTAAAACTCAAAAGAACGAGCCTCATCCCTAATTGAAAGAAATTTGGTCAAGAAATCAACACGCTGATTAATTGTGATAAAACAGCTTTTGAGGGGATAAAAATGGCAATGAGAAGACTCAGATGGAGATTGCTGGGTCAAGTCGAGTATACAATTTCCAGAAAACAGCCGAAGCCCAATTGAGTGAATCTAGACCAATTGCCTAAAACTCAAAAGCCCAACTATTAAGGAGAAGGTAATTGTGGCCCATAATTCTATGACCCAATTCATTAATCCATTCACTCTGCCGCGCAGAGGCTCTGGATGACTCCATTATCACCAGAAAGGAATTTTGTTCAAACGCTTTGGTACCCGTTCCTCTTTGGAAACTAGAGTTGTAAAGCAGGTTCCGGTTCCTTTTCAACAAAGCTTTTCAGTTTTTCTAGCGAATTAATATAGTTATTACCTACAAGTATGTGTATGAATTGGATTTATAAATTTAAATATCTGTTTTCTGGTGATTACGTGGGGGATATTGTTTGATGAAACCAATATTTTGTTTAGCTCAAAATTTTACATGTTAGGTTGGGAAAATATAAGATTTTCTTTGAATCTTTTGGTTTTTGTCATTAGTAGGTAAATACAATGACTCGATCTATATGTTGGGAATTTGGATCCTCGTGTAAGTGAGCGAGATTTGGAGGATGAATTTCGCATTTACGGCGTTCTCCGCAGGCAAGTTTATATTTTCTTTTATTGGACTAAAAGAAAAACACATACTTGATGAATATATATTTTTCTTTTATCTTTATTAGATCAAGAATATTGTTCACCCCCACCCGCAAATTCTTTCTTTTTGTGCGTCTCTGTGCGCAGTACGTGTTTCCATGTTATTTTTTTCTTAAAAAAATTTGAATTTCATTTTTCGTTTCGGATATGCCAATGTGGTGATTTTATGCTCAAGTAAACATAAGTATGGAGTTATATGAAATCTTCTGACAAAAAAAACCAATGCAGTGTCTGGGTTGCTAGAAGACCACCAGGTTATGCATTTTTAGAATTTGATGATCGCCGAGATGCTCTCGATGCTATCCACGCTCTAGATGGTAAGTATTAAGGAATTTTTTTAAAGGATTGATAATCCCTAATGGCACTATGATTCTTTACCAGAGTTATGAGGCAACTTAAGCTTCTTAAGCCTGACAAGATGTTTTTGGCAATCAAGTGCCATGGCCCATATATTATGAATATGGTTGTTTTCTTTTCTTTTTTCATCTTCGAGGACAAATTGTGAATGAAACAGGGAAGAATGGGTGGCGTGTTGAGCTTTCTCACAATTCAAAGGGTGGAGGTGGAAGGCGTGGTAGTGATGATATGAACTGTTACGAATGTGGTGAGCCTGGTCATTTTGCTAGAGATTGTCGCTCTCGCTTTGGTTCCAGAGGCTATGGAAGACGCAGGAGCCCTAGTCCTCGACGCCATAGAAGCCCAAGTTATGGGAGGAGGTGAGATTTTCTTACATTTTCATTGGTTATATTTTCATTTCCTTCCTGTTGAAAGTGATCTGCTGGAGAAGACATTTGCAGTTTCTGTGCCATTTACAATTGCTTACTTCTATAGCTTCTGGGATATAGTAGCTAACTTAGAATTACCCCAAATATGCATGTTCAGATGCAAGGGATCTTACCATCACCGTGTTAACAGAATAGCGTAAAAAAGGTTTTTTAGTGGACAGTATTTCTTAGGAATTTAGGTGGTGACATATCAAAAAAAGAGTGCTTTCTCAAACACTATCCATTAGATGGTAGTCAATTCATACCTTTGGCAACGGGGAGTTAGTGAGGTTTTGCTATGAATTAAATTGCTAGATATTGTCTGTGGAGCATAGAATTTAATTATTGAAAACTACAAAGGATAAGATTTGCATCTTCCAACCATTTTTTACATGGCATAATATTATTGTCATGCTTTTTCTCAACTAGTCGCTCCATGTTTAGCAAGGCATAAATTAGTGGCTGGTACCAAGGGCATTTGGCATCAAGGCAGTTTGATGAGTGAGCCTCGCCACAAACATAGAAAATAAATCAAAGATCTATGAAATAATTGGAAAATTCACATATAAAAGCCCCCCCCCCCCCGGGGGGGGGGGATGGTCCCAATTAAATCGGAAGAGCACACGT
>CAVNYN010287629.1:22839-37759 GCA_963692815.1 Nyctanthes arbor-tristis | reverse complement strand
CATAATTAATCAAAGGCCCTGCATACCTCAGGTGGGCCTTTTGATGATGCGTCTACGTTAGCTTCCGAAGGCGCTTCAGAGATTCGAGCTTCTGATTTCTCATTTGAGTAACTGTCCAATAGATTTTTAAGAAGAAATCAGAATTCTGAGGTTAGTGAACAATGGTTAGAGATAGATATAATTTCAAATTACTACAACGATCACCAGTCACCACAAGTCAATCTATAGTAAAATGTATCTCTGGTTTTGTGAGACATGAATACCTGACCCCAGTGCACATTAACACCCCCCCCCCCCGGGGGGGGGGATGGTCCCAATTAAATGAAAATCAGACAGCAAAGCAATGAGAAGAATGATGACATTTGAGAAATTTGGAAAAGGATGAAAATAATAAATAAATAAATAAATATATAAATAGAAGCATCTGCCTGGTTTCTAAAATCACCAATTGCCATGTTGCTGGAATATTATGGAAAAGGCTCCTTTGACTTGCCTAAGTTATTGGGAAGCAGTTATCAGGTGGGACAGTGTAATAGAGTTGTCTAGGTCTTTTGTTAATTTAGTCAAAGAAGAAAAAGGAATTGATTGGCCCGACAAAGGCTTTCTAGAATTAAAATTTAGACTACTACAAGGAAGGAAAAGCATCTGCTACACGGTAAGAATTAAATGCACGTGTCGCAGGCTGTATTAATGCTTGTGCCTCATTCATTGAGACGTGTGCTCTTCCGATCTCTGCCTTGGCGCGCCTAACCTTGACGCAGGCCTCAAGTCATGCCTTACTATGCCTTCTAAACCATGGCAGGAACTCTACTTTTGATATACATAAGAATTTTCTTCTACCAGCCTGGTAGCTCAGTATATCAGAATTATAGGTAACTTGACAGATTTTTATCCCCACTTGCATTTTATGGCAGGAGTTATAGTCCTTATGGAAGGCGATCCCCACGTAGACGTAGCCTATCACCTCGTCGTGGTCATAGCTACAGCAGGTCTCCAGTGTACCATCGCAGTCGGCGCTATTCACCGTATGCAAATGGGTATGTAATTTTTCAGTTTCATATTGTTCTCACACGCATGCGTTAATTAAATTTTATCCTTGGCCATTTGTAGAATAGTTCTGAGTTTTAGCACTTTCATCATATGACTCATTACGATTCTGGTAGGCTAGTTGCTTCAGCTGATTGATGACGTGTTGCCTTGATTTATGTATCGCATTATGCACAGATTATTTTGTTGTTCGTTTGCTCAAAATTATCATAGTTGATTTGATCCATTCATTTGCTTGATTCTCTTAGAATGCTGCTTGGCCTTGCTTCTTTATTGCATGGTTCATGTAGTTGCTGGTAGGAAAGGTTTAGAATCCATGTGAAGAAGTGGACATTTAAATGGCAAGATGTTTTTGGAAAACCATAAAAAAGTGAGAAGGAATTGGGTCACGTGTCTGATGTCTTCTTTTGCTCCTCATTTCCCCTTCTTTTTCTCTCCATATGGGTGGTGGACAATTTGCCTGGGAAAAAAGTACGCTATTCTGATAATTTTGGGGAAAAAGTATGCTATTCTGATCATTTTTACGCATCCAAGCTTAGACAGATTTTTCCTCTTTAATGCAGAGCTCGTTACTGAAGATGAGATGATAGCAAATTTCAGCAGGGATGGAGGTCTGGTTATGATGTAATCTGATAGGCTTGCTTATCAAACAGACTTAGCTTTCGTTTTAGTCAATTTCGTGGATTGGTGGATGTGTTTTCAATCATGATCTTGGACTACTTAGCAGCTGAAATCTTGAGGTCTCTTTCGTACTTTAAATTGGAAGACGTATTTGCTGTATCTATGTTATTAACTGCTATATAATTACTGTAGTTATAATGCCTTCTCTAAAGTTCTGTCTTCTGTTTGCTTTTTTTTTTTTTTTTCTTTTTTGTGAGGTGTGAATATCGGCTACTGCACTTACGGCTTCTTAGTCCACATGGTTTATTGCTGTCTGTGCTTCTCTACGTCATCACTTCTTCTACTTGTTGTCACTCCTAGCTTCTTATTGTAGTTGAAACGGCAACTATGAGTCTTGGTTGTGTGTGTATGGCTTTCTGCTGATTTTACTTCTCTGCCTGCTGGTGGGAGAAGATTGAAGCAGTTTATGGCCTTGGCTTTTCAGTTTATCAAGCTATGTGAAGAATTCTACTGTATGGGCTACCTGGGGTTTCTGGTGCCTAAAGCCTGAGACCGGATGTGTGGTTGCACTGGTCTTGGAATGAATTTTTGTGCATCATCCAAGCTAATAGACCATTCTTCAGTGACTGCGGTCAACGCATTTGGCCTCAACTTGAGTCCCTATCGCCTATAGGTCTGGCTGTTATTATAGAATGTAGTGCGTCTACCATTCCAATGGTTGCATTTCTATCACAGCACTTCATCTTCGGGAAGCAAGGGGGCAAATTTGGCTGTTTTGTTTTGTTATTTTGCAGTTCTTTTATGGAAGTAATGTGGAGGCCTTTAATTAAATGTTGGGACAAGTTTATGCTGTGGAGAATCTGGAGAGTTTAATTGTTGAGACAGACCACTTTATGCTTCACGACCGGGCTATCTTGTCCTTGAGACTTCAATTCCACTGATTTCATCAGAAACAATGTTATATTAACATTTACACGTCATACACCACGAGTTGGTGAGGTTTACATGCCATTTATGCAGTTTGTCCAGTTTCAAATGTTCCAATGAGCTCAGTGGTTGAGTTGGAAAATAGAAGTAGGCTCAAGGCTTTCATATTAGGTGCAGGAGCTTGAATGCCTATATTTGATGTTCCCAATTGCATGTTCCTTGTGGGTCGGATTTCTTTTTGTTCTAGCTATTTGTTTGTGAATTCTCAAGGGAGAACTCAATATGAGTCTTTGAGAAATGGTACTGGTAAATTTCATCCTAGAATGTTCTCAGAAAATGCTCTGCTTGCAATTGGCATCAGGAACTTCAAACGCGTTTTGCGTTTTTGATGGTTATTTGAATCCTCAGAAGAATATAAACTATGCTAATGCATATGGTACACAATTTTAATTACCTATTTTCAGTGTAAAGCATGGTAGAATTTCTTTTTCTATTCAATTGTGGGTAGACGATCGTTTTTAGTGTTCTATAGAACACGCATGAAATTTATGGACTTACACATACTTCCCGTCCTTAGAAGTTCTTTCAGGAAGCTGGCGTAGAATGGCTGAAATCAGTCAGCCGTTGACGTGTTGAGTACATAGCGTTCTGCGGAAAAAACTGATGGTGGTGCGTCCCCAAGTTGAATTTGATTGCATGGAGCATCTTGAAACTAGCAACTCGTGAGTATACAAAAGAAATTGTAATGCATAAATTCTCTTTAGAGCATAAACGGCAGCTCTAGAAAAGCTTAATTCCTTCTCTTTTGAGTGCTCCGCGATTGCCTGTAGAATCGATCACCCTTTTCGCAAATGATGGTAAACGGACTGTATCTGAAAGTGAAGCAAAGTATTGAAGGTTACAACATCAAAATCACTAGGAGAATGCAGGCTAAGGGGATGGGTGTGTCTCTGAATTGTAGATCATCAAGGATACTTTTGCACTGAAAAGGCTCGATCCTGCATCTGAACTTAATAACCTTACCACTAGATTAAATAACAATTTATAATTTTTAAGCATGTACATTTTTATTCTATTATTTAAATACATGTTCGAATAAACTCAAATTTTGACTTTTTAGTGTTTTCGATTGGGGCCCAAGCGACCATGGCCTTGGGGCCAAGTCTGCATGATATAGAAGCACTTGATCGTACGTTTGCGATCACCATCTTATGGATTAACACTGTATCATTAAATGATAACAAGTAAAATAAAATGTATTAACATGTGATACATTTTAGTTGAAGGATATTGATCATTATTAGTTGAGATAAATAATTAATTTTATTCCACTACAAGTTTAATTGCATTGCAACATATGTGCACCATAAAAATAATAATTGGTATAAATTATGAGTCTACTGAGATTGATGACCAAAATCAAAATTTTTACAACTCAACAAGTTACGAAGTAAGTCGAGTACAATAACTCACACAAGTCACTTACATGAGCACTTTTTAAATCAACATTTTTTATTCTTTGAATGTTATAGGAGGAGTGTGGGGTAGGGGAATTGAACTCTAAATGTAAGGTATGGAGAATCCATTAAGATGTTTTTAGAATATATGGATGTGTTTTGGCTTAAACCAACACATTTGGAACTTTTAAAAGGGGGAAAAATAGTTTCGTGTCATACTGTCATATACTACTCTTGAATAGTATGGATGATGCATGTTGGTAATTAGATCAGAGAAACTACTTGTCCTTAGTATATTGCACAAATATATAGGTAAAAATTATCTAGGCACTATTACAGTACCACACAGTTGATATGATAAAACATATTTATGGGTTAAACCACTAATGCGGTAGACTATAAATATTTTAAGTACTACTAGTACTAATCGAAACGTTTAAGAAGGGTCATCAGTCGTTTAGATAGATTGTTATTTTAGCCCTACTAGTCATTTAAACGTGCAATGCGCATTGTATGACAAAAAAAAAAATAATGTGTGGCAGTATATGATTTGACAAAGATGTGTTCATAAACTCTTATTGGTAATAGTTGTTTGTATCATCAATCGCTTCGTCAAAACTCACGTAATTAATTTAGTGGAGATGTGTAATAACAATTACAATTGTTAATTTTGAAACTTACAATATACCGCACTAATAGAGATTAAAAATACTAATCATGGTGAAGAAATTGAATGTAATAAAGCACGTTAATTGAAATTAACAAATGTGTAATTAACATGGAGTACAAAATGGTATGTAATTAACATTTGGACTCAATGTTAAGGGCAACAAATGAGGGCAATAAAGAAATATTATTCTCAGCCCTTCCATATTTATTAGTCATATAAATTAGTATGGAAATTTTCTTTGAGTAACAAATGAAGTTGAAACTGGATAAACGTGCAAAGAATCACTGGAAGATAGATATGATGAGAATTTCACATTACATGTTGATAGGGAGTGGGAACCAAAATCCTTGTATAGTATTGTTATAAAAAATATTGATTATAATCAAAGATTCAACTGAGTTCAACCAAAAAGTTTTGTAATCCGATATCTATAAAGAAATGGAAGAAACCTTGAAGGAGATTTACAATTCTCAAAGTAGAAAAAGAAACATCAGGTGTCGCAGACACTGATGTGTGTTATAATACTAAACACTAACGTGAAAATATCATTACCCATGCAAATCACATCAGTGGTTGCTATTATGCTATACTATCCATCTAGTGTCGTTATATTGTTTAATCAAAATCAATATTTCATACCTTTATGTTCATTTAAATATTTAAACGCGAAAAAAATATGAAAATAACTGTTGATTCTTTATGAATACCACAATGGGCCATGCCACTTATTTAGACTAATAAGAATCAAAGTTGCGCTATCTTATTAATGGGAGTTAGTTTTCCAGTTTGAAGAACTGGCCGTTTGTTATAACAAATGTGCAAACAGTTATCTCTAAAGTCGAACTATATTTAAAGGGATTACAAACAATTGATGCAAATTCAAATAAGAATATTTATCTAAATTCTGTTACTTTAAAGATGCTAAATAAGCAGAGCAAAATTACAATAACGAAAAATATTTGAATCCAAATCACATGCATCAAATTCATTATCTAAGTAAAAATTTTTCTTCCAAATTTAACATTTTTTTTCCAAATTGAAAACAAAACCCTAACCCAAAGAATTATATAATTAAGACTATAAAGAACTATGAATTAAATAAATATAATAATAAAAGGCTACTTAATTTTAAAAGTCTAAGGTTATTTTTGACAATAGCAAAACAAAGTTAAGGGTAAAATGGAGAAGTAAATGTTTTACACTCCTCTTGTTATAAGTTTGTTAATGTTAATTATCAGTTGATCACATAACTAAGACTATAAAGAACTATAAATTAAATAAACATAATAAAAGGCTAATTAATTTTAAAAGTCTAAGGTTATTTTTTACAATAGCAAAACAAAGTTAAGGTTTAAATAGAGAAGTAAATGTTTTACACTCATTCCTCTTTTGGGTTCTTTTGATAAATACTCCTTTTCTTGACAGGGGTTTTAAAAAATACATTGCTTTTGAAGTTATTTGTAAAAATACCCCACTCAATTGTAAAAATACCCTGTACTAAGTTTTAATTAATTCCAATTTTTTATTAAATTTAATTATAATTATAATTATAATTATTTTTATTATTAATATATTATTATAAAGATAATAGTACTATTCCTTATTGAGTTACTTCTTTGGTGACTTGGTGGAGGTTTATGTGTCTTTTTGCCCATATATTTCAATTAAATGTAAGAGGATTTTTGTCAATGTATTAAATAGTTAATTAATAACAAGTAATCGAGCAAATGATTCGACTAGGGAATGTAACATAATTCTCATTATAATTATAATAATATAATTATATTATTATATAATATTATAAGTAGTTTAGTTTCATAACAAAACTACCACCACGTCACTTTTGTCGACGCCACTGCCGCCACTAAGTTGCCACCGTTGAAAAACGTGACAGAATCCCAAAAAGTAATCAAATGATAACATGGAAAAAAAATGTGGTAACAAACACCCATGATAACACAAAAATATGTTAACATGTTTGCCGCAGAATAATAATGATATAATAATAGTAACGGTAACAAATGATGGAAAACCACTCAAGAACCATTGGAAAATTCTTGTTACCAAATTATAACTGGAAAACCAATAAAATAAAAAATTAGAACACAGTTACAATACAAACCATCCTAACAAAAACAGGGTATCATGGGATCAATAAATATGGTAAGAAGAAAGTAGTTACAATACAACACATACTAACAATCCAAAAATATGGTAAGAAGAACACCAAAAAACTCATCACCAAAAAATTCATCACAAAACATGGTATCATGTTTATATGAAGTACAAAAAGCCAAAATTTAAAAGTGAAACGTTAGAAACCCTAAAGATATTTCAAAAAAAAAAAAAAAAGGGGAAAAAGGAAAAACGAAACCTCAAAGTAGGTTAAACAACAGTCCGGCTATAAAGAGGTTTAAGGGGGGGTCATGTGGCACTTTTCCACTCCATAAGGGAGATGTTAGCTATTTTTAGAAATTCTCAGTTAAACAATACATAGTAGTAGTAATTATAAGTAACAAAATCATGGAAAACACGTAAACAATGATTTTCGAGTCAAAAAAATTTACATAATCACAGAAACAAAACAATCTATTAGCAACGATGCCAAAGAAAAAAAACAAAGAACATGAAATGACGAAAACTACAGAAGAAAAACGCAATCATCAATGCAAAATAATATAACCGAAAAAAAGCACTGCAATTGGTAATTGAGATTTCAAAAATAAAATAAATAAAAAGTAAAAAAAAGGGATGTAGATTGTTTTTCATGACAAAATTTCAGAGAAATAATAAAATATACAAAAAATTAAAAAAAAAAGAAAATGTTGAATTTAGAACTGTCGCTAGAGCTCCTATGATTCACCGTCGATCTGATACTATGTGCAGTCACGGTGGTGGTGGTGAATGAGGTATAATGAACATGGTGGATGGTTATGGTGGTAGCACTGCTTGTAGTGAATAGATGTAAATTATATGGTTGGTCGTTGTGGCAATGGCAGTGGCGATAGCGATTGCAAGCGGTGGCGGGCAGCAAATGGGAGGAATGGTGATGAAGAATATTGGGGGTAGTGGTTAGGTTTGATACACATATACACACACGAATTAGGATATATATATATATAATATATAAAATAAACTAATAATAAAATAATAAAAAATAATAATAATTTTATTATTATAAAAATAATAAAAATATATAAAAAGAGGTGGTAGATTTGTAATGAATCGGGGGTATATTTATAATTAATTTCAAACAAAGGTGCAAATTTAAATAGAGCACTGAAAATGGGTTGAATATTTAATTTCCTCTTACAGAAGGGTCAGAAAATTGGCTGGTGTACCAGGACAGAAATCGTAGTGGAGGAAAAATAGCGTGTTTAAGCGACTTTAGCTGAAACTGTACGAACTGGACAGCAACGAACTTACGGTTGAAAGGCGGTAACTTTCTGAATTCTGAGCCTACTATATAATCCGCAGGTATGTAAAATTTCTTCGGTTTCTGCATCTATTTAATTGTAATTCTCTTCTGGTAAAGTACTCTGTATTATTGTTGACGCGGTTGTATTTTCTTAACTTTAATTTGTTTAAATTTAATTATTTCTGAAGTACATCATTCTCTGAGGAGTGTTTGATTTTGTGCAGAACTGTACTTTCTTCGAAGGGTGCTGTTTCGGAAAAGTTTAAAGAATGGTAATTCTCGCCTACTGTGATTGAATTTCTAATTTGTGGTTTCACTTTGCTTGCCTGCGTTCGAGATTCATCAAGATTATATTGAGAACTATGTGCACGGGGTACTATAGGCTTATTAGGCTTATTATGTAACCTTGAATATAATTTTCGGAGGAAGCCTGGCCACTTATCTAGTTACTGAAATTGATTGATATATGTGAAGTTAACAAGACTATGTTCCAAGAGTACTCTAGGCTCATTATGTTACCTTGATTATAATTTTCTGAGGAAGTCTGACAACTTATCTGCTATTGAAATTGATTGATTGAATATATGGGAAGTTCATCACAGTTGGACAAAGACAACACAATCACAGCGACGAATTCCCAAACAATTCCTCTCAACAGCTTAAAATACAGAGATATGCAACACCAAATAACTGGTTCCAGTAACGAAGATCAATTACAAGTCAAATATAAAAGAAGGAAACAAGATGAGAGAAGAAGATTAGATAAGAAGAAGAATAGAAGATATGAAAGTATAGAAGAATTACAGGGAGATGAATTCCTGCTTTTTCCGCCTATTTAAGGATTGTGAGAAGTCGTTTTTTACAAGGGAGAGAAAATGTAATACAATAATAAAAATACTAAAAGAAATGATGTCGTCCAATTGCTTCCATGACATCCCTCCCCCTTAGAACGACCTTGTCCTTAAGGTTGAAAAAGTTGGATACTTCTTCAAAATTTCTTCTGCTGGATCCCAGGTTGCTTCTTCTTTAGTGAATTGTTCCTCTAACTGATGCCTTTGGAAGTCCAGCCACCTGTATTGCTTGGTCTTCGTCTTGCTCCTCAAGCAATAATATATGAAAGGTGGGTAAATTTTGGCTGTTTCAGGGATGGCTGATTTATGTGCCATCGTTCCAATTCCTTCCAGAGCTTCATGAAGCCCACAATACCAGGAATAAGCTTCTGACCTCTCTTTCTGTTAGGGATGGTTGCTGATAGGAATGTAACTTCAAATATTCCCCATTCCCAACTTGGAATGCCATTTCAATTCTCTCTTTTGCATAAGACCTCATCGTCACTCTTTCTTGCACAAAACTCTTCATCAACAGCTTATCCATATCATTTCTTTCCTGTAGCATCTCTCCAACTTCTAATGTAATATCAACAACAACTCCATATCCCGTTGCATTTACTTTTATTTCCTTCCAGTTAGTTCTAGTATCCAGCTCACTGTAATCCTCAAATCCTTCTGTGTAACCATATATTTCTGCCCTAATGCTGCTTGAAATTTAGGAAGAACCCGATGATCCACAACACAAGCCTTCAAGAATTCCCCTGCTCTTTCTCTCTTATTTATAGGATCACTCTTCTCCTTGCCAATGTAAACGCAAACTACTTCACCTGAATCTGAGCCAGAAAACTGATTATTTATATCCACGATATGGTCCATATTTAAATTCTCATGATTAGAATCATTAGCCTTGGAATAATGACAGTTTATAAAAATCAAAGTATGCATTATATCCACATATCCAAGATGACTGGGAATATTCCAGATTTCTTCGAAGTATCATAGAACCAGACCCCTTTCCCCTGTGAACATTTAATGGTTTTCTGCTCCCTAATATATGTGTAAATTTAAGTAGGGCAGGTTCAAATTGATTAAGCTAATCCATCTCAAGTACCCTGTCCACTCCTTGGAGCCTCAAAGTCCTCATGCAATATTGAAACTCAAACCCATACATTTTCCACACTATGGGGCTGCCATCAATGTAGTCATTTAACCTTTCCCAATCAGCCATGGAGTCTTTCATTGATCTAATTGGTTCAATTTCATAGTTAATCTGAGCTACTAATTTGTCATCTATGAAACTGTTAGTACTTCAGAATCTATTAAAATGTTCACCCTCCTCCACTTAATTTGTCCAGCTATCACGGTGGACTTAGAACTAAGATATTTCTCTAATAATGGTGCCAAAATTTTCCCATACCTGGCTGAGTTTTCCTGGTCGAACCAAGGTATCTCCAGCTGCGCCTTCTCATTTTCTTGATCTGATTCCATAAGTGAACCTTCACTATTCTGCTGAAGCAAATGATCACCTCTAGTGCCTGCACAAACAGCATATTCTTCCAACTGCCGCTCCTTATTTCCAGACTCTATCTCGCGGATTATTTGATTCACCCTTTCATCAAGTCTGCTAGATCCAGTTCCCTGCAACTTCGTTGATGTTGCAGCATCCAATTTGGCAATCATCTCCTTCAATTTTTGCCTGATATCCTTCATCGCGGAATTCATACTTTCCTCTGATTTGGCTATCCCGGCTTCCAACCATCACAAACAAAGCTTCCAACTGTGAGAAAGTTCACGTGATCAAGATATATCTTCCTGAAACTGCTGGGCTGATTTTTCTTTGTGAAGTGTTATACAATGATGGATAGTGTAAATTATGCAGCTAAGGTTTATTTTAGGTTTTGTGGGTTCATCGTAATGAGATATAATTGAAGTTCATCGTAATGAGATATAATTGAAAAGGATCTTTTTGATCAAATACTATAGCCTTGGGGCAACCAGTGGCTCTCTGCTGGGTAGACAAATCTGCCATTTCAATCATAAATTGCTGGAGAGGTTGATAGTGTCATTTTCCCCTCATAAATGGTCTCTTGCTGGCAAGATAACTTCTGTTTTCTCTTAACTTGGGCTGTTATTTTGCCTGTGGATATGTGCAAAACTCCAGTGCAACAAAATTGGACCTGATTAAATGGTGCGCATCATGAACTAAAACTTTTGGTTTTATTTTTATATTTCTAGTAATGAAGTTGGAATAGCGTAACCCCTAGCGGGTTACCCCCAGCAACTTTGTGTCAATGGAGAATTTTTGAGCTTGTTATGACAACTTGTATTTGTATTTTTAGGAATGAAGTTGGAATAGAGTAACCCCTAACTGGTTACCCCCAACAGCCTCGTGGAATTGGAGAATATTTTAGCTTTTTAGGGAAAATTGCTATATAAGCATCTGTGTTTTTGGACCTGGAATTTTAATTTCCAAACTTTTCTCTGTAGGCCAAAAAAAGCCTGCATTGACATTGTCTAGGAGATCAATCGATAGGTTTTTATACTGATAAAATCAATGATGAATGGTGTAGAGCACCACAATTACACACACAAAAGGGGAAAAAAGGCAACCGGTCTCATCATTTGATGTATAATAATTCACGTCGCATGATTCCAAACTCATGCGTATGAAGTGACTAGAACAGTTGAACAGCATGCAGAGGACATTTTTCATTATACTACAGTATATTCTGCTGCCGTGTTAATGCCTTAGTACTTGAACTACTTTGTTGATCTTGGTTTTGAACATAAATAATTAATTTATGCAGCGGGTTACCCTCTTCCTGTTTTTCCTACAATAAATGTATCCTAACATCAATCAGGATGAATTGTCATTTGTTAGCTCGGAAACTAACAGCTTGCTATTTGTTTCAGGCAACTTTTAATGATTCATTTCTAGCGGATCTTGATGAATTGTCTGATAATGAGGCTAATCTTGTAAGTATTATGCATTTTCACACTCTTCTTTTACTTATATGCATCTGCAAAGCCAATTTGAATTTATTTTTGAATGTGGAACTACTTTGATTATTTGTGTTTTCATCATGCTTCTGTTGCAGCTGCGACTTCATCCACGTCTTCTGTAATTTCTTACGGTGTTGATGGTATTTTCCTTTCAGGAGGAAAGCAATGGGGAAGCTGAGGACATGGAAGAAGAGATAGATGGGGACTTGGCGGACATTGAAGCGCTTAATTATGATGATCTTGATAGTGTTTCCAAACTTCAGAAAACACCCCGCTACACTGATATTATGCAGGTGTTTTTAGTTTGTATTTTCTATTATTTATTTTCTTATACTGCATATTCAGTTCAGCAAATAATATTTATAGCTCTTTTTTTCCCCCCGATTCCTCTTGGGTAAAATCATTGTTTTCAAGCTTTGTTCTTTTACATGTCGTGTGCTCTTCCGATCTGCTTAGTCTCCCAATCCCAACCCACAGGTGCTGTTGCTGCCTGTAGCCATTTTTAAGTATGCATTTATGGATGATCCTGTCTTTGTTACAGAAAGTCGAAGATGCTCTTCAGAAGGGATCTGAAACCACAGATCAAGGAATTGTTTTGGAAGATGATCCAGAGTATCAGTTGATAGTTGACTGTAACGTATTATCGGTTGATATTGAAAATGAAATCGTGATAATCCACAATTTTATCCGTGATAAGTATCGCCCAAAATTTCCCGAGCTTGAGTCTCTTGTCCATCATCCAATAGATTATGCTCGGGTGGTTAAAAGGATTGGGAATGAGATGGATCTGACCCTCGTTGATCTGGAAGGACTGCTACCATCTGCTATCATTATGGTAGTTTCAGTTACCGCATCAACTACAAGTGGCAAGCCACTTCCAGCGGATGTTCTTGAGAAGACACTTGAAGCATGCGATCGGGCTCTTGCTCTAGATTCAGCAAAGAAAAAGGTCCTTGATTTCGTGGAGAGTCGAATGGGATATATTGCTCCAAATCTTTCTGCTATAGTTGGAAGTGCTGTTGCTGCAAAACTTATGGGTACTGCTGGTGGTCTGGTTGCATTAGCAAAGATGCCTGCATGTAATGTTCAGCTTCTTGGAGCCAAAAAGAAGAACTTAGCAGGGTTCTCAACAGCAACATCTCAATTTCGCGTGGGTTATCTAGAGCAAACAGAAATATTTCAGAGCACTCCTCCTTTGTTAAGGATGCGTGCCTGCCGACTTTTAGCTGCTAAATCTACACTTGCAGCACGTGTAGACTCCACAAGAGGAGATCCAACAGGAAAAAGTGGAAGATCTTTCCGAGATGAGATTCTCAAGAAGATTGAGAAGTGGCAAGAGCCTCCTCCTGCCAAGAAGCCCAAACCTCTCCCAGTTCCGGACTCCGAGCCAAAGAAAAGGAGGGGTGGTCGAAGGCTAAGGAAGATGAAAGAAAGGTTCAGGAGTTTTCTTTGAGCTTATTCAGTATATGAAAAGATATGCCAGCCATTTTCTATGCACAATTGATACTTTTAGAACTCATATAAGCTAATGTGTTGTTCTTTCTTTGTCAGATATGCTATTACAGATATGCGGAAGTTGGCGAACAGGATGCAGTTTGGAGTCCCAGAGGAGAGTTCTTTAGGTATTCATATATCGTGAATCATTTATAGTTACAGTGTATGCATGAGTTAAGATTTCCTTCTTTTCCCTCTCTCTTTGGGGTATGACTTCTGAACTTCAGAAAAGAGGAAACTCATCAACAAGTGGAAACATCTGTTTGTGGTTATATTATAGGAACTGATTTTTGGGTGGAAGGTGCTTGCATTGTGTACTTCTAAAGATTTGCAAATGTTATGGATATGTTAGAAAGGGGAGAGGGTAGACAAAAATAAAGTAGGCACTAAGAAGTTGGGATGACCTGTAGTGGATCTTTAAATAGATGTAGCAATTAAAAGAATGGAGTGTTATTCACTTGGTAATCCCCAAATTTTAATGGTAAGTAGAACTTACTCTACCACTGGGAACGTTGTTACTTTTTGTTAATTTATTTGTTTATGTCATAACTGTTTTTGAGATTGTAAAGGCATGCATGTGAAGGTGGTGCTATGTAGGATGTGGTTCTTAGTTGTATATCCATATATCCTACCGCATTCTACTCTCCAACTATTTTGTAAGGTTCTGAATTACATCAATGATGTTTCTTTTTCACTTTTTCTCTTTTTAAATTGATGTTGATACTGATGCTTCATTTGGGCTGTGCAACACAGTCAGTTTACTGTTTTCTCACTCTTTCCTGACATTTCTTGAAGGTGATGGGCTGGGGGAAGGATATGGAATGCTTGGCCAGGCTGGAAATGGCAAGTTAAGGGTATCAGTTGGTCAGAGCAGACTTGCTGCCAAAGTAGCCAAGAAGTATGCTATCCTTAAGCTTTTTGTTTAGCATTATGTTCAGTTATGCCATTATGGATATCTACATTTTAAATACCGTTACTAGAAATTGCGTCATAATCTTCATATTTTCTTCAATGTTTGCAATGTCCCATTGTTGCTTATTTTGACATTGTGGACTTTCTATTCTTTTAAGGTTCAAGGATAAGAATTATGGAACCGGTGGGGCTACTTCAGGACTGACCTCAAGTTTGGCCTTCACTCCTGTGCAGGTATGATTCTCTAAATAATTCAAGTCCTTTGATAAATTTGTACTTTCATTAACTAGGAAGGGAAATATGCTGGATCTGGAAGGCTAGATTACTGGAATCCTCCATAACTTCAGCTCTCTTTTGAATTTTTGTTTCTTATCCTGTGTCTTGGTGTTCTCGTTTCTAACCTTTCCGTTTTAGGTCTTGCATGGTCCTTACGTTTATACCATCGATAAAAATGCCACATAAAAGACAGATTCCCTGTTTAAACCCAAGATAACCATCCCGCCAGGCAACCCCCCGACGCCCCCCCCCCCCCAAACAAAAA